>JAUMHH010184310.1:0-14704 GCA_032359455.1 Chlamys rubida | reverse complement strand
TTTGTCATTTTGAAAATTTTGTCGCCTCCAAAAAGCTCTAGTTTGTCTAATAATAATGTTTTCCATGCGGCCTGATTTGAGGGGTTAATAATTTTTTTAATCCAAGACATCTTGAGTGCATGACAAAAAGTTAAAACATGTGGGAGACGAAATAAATAAGTTGTAATACATTTTTTTATTATTATTATTTTGAAGACGTACTCCATCATACATATTTTAATTTCTGCTGCTTTTCGTGGGTATGGAACATGGAATCTGCGATAGCCCTCCACAAAGCCGATACATTATCTATATATAATATAACATACAGGAGTGAATATCCACCTCTTGTTCCACCATCTCACCCCAACTTATCCTAATTATAACTTTCGTCTCCTTCTCTTTATGTTCTCTGTACTACTTTTTATTTTCTCAATCTCTATCTCAATTCCTCTTTATGCAATGTACTCAGTAGACAGTCTGTGCAAATTTCTCATTTACCGTAGAAGTTGTTTTTTCGGTGGTTTTTTGTGTGGGACTGATATTTCTTCTCTTTGCATAAACCATGAATTTATATATCCATAGTCAGAAGATACACGAATGTCTGAAAATGTCTAATATCATGCATATTGGTATGCGTGCGTACAACGCATGTGAGTATGGTGAAATCATATTAATTATGTTTATAAATTGAAATGGGTGTTTTTGACATGGACATGAGTTATACAGTACATGTGCGGTTATATATAATTTAGTGCAATTATTTTTTCCAACACGAAGATAAATACCATATGTGATGAAGGTGGATATGCGTTCTATTTTTTACACGAGACATAGCAATGAATGATTGAGGCTAATAAAATCTATTACCTGTAACTGAGCGAGATCGGGTTATCTCAGTCGAGGCGTAAGCCGAGGTTGGGATGTTACAGAATCTTAGCCCTCGACTGAGATAACCCGATCTTGCTCAGTTACAGGTAATTGATTTTTTCTCTCGCACCTTTTAGTTCGGAAACAAATATTTGTTTTGCTAAAAACTTCAAGTATCCCGTCTGGGGCCTCAACTGATAATGACCTCTTCACTACTTAAGCTACATTTGAATGCTTCCGCGTAAAAATGTTGGCCGTTCTTACATAGATGACAACGTATTTCACAGTGTAGATTATATTTTATCTACAACATCAGATATCTAAACAACACCCAAACTATACATATAACAACAAAACAGAACATTTATTATGCAGATTGTCAATTTCAAGCAGTTAACGCGCGGATGAATACATCGCAGTGTAAAAATTCCGTGAAATGTCACGTAAAGGTGCAAGACAGATCTAGCATGGGGTATGACGTGGGATATCTCTGTTTGAGGTGCGAGAATAACAGTTGTTGTACAGATGGTCTGGAACATTGGATAGTATTTATTTGATTTTTTGCTTCCACGGAAATAGGAAAGATATGAACAATGATAATTCCTCACTACGAAAAGGCCCACCTAAGCCACTAGTATAATATTTGCACCTATTTGCTTAAGGTTATGATGAGCAAATTTAGAAAAGCTCTGAAATACTGAACTTTGCATTTTTTGAGTAACCGTTTCCATAGTAACTGGAAAGATATTACAAATGAGAATTTCTCAATAGCAACAAACGGACTAAGCCACTAGCATAATATGTGTACTTATTTTCTTAGTGTTATGTGGAGCGGTTTTAGCGTTGTTTTAGAGTTAGAGTTTAGAGAAATTGAAAATAAGAAAAAATCACAAAAGCAAACGGCACAAGTAGGACACTAGCCTGATATGTATACCAAATATTTTTACGGTTACGTGAAACAGTTTGGACCTGTTGTTTGGAATACACTGACGGACGGAAGGACGACGGGAGAGACGCAAACACGCACAAAGCAAGCCCAATTTGATATCTCCAACAAACGCGTTTCGCTGTGCAATGGACGTCAAAAATGCATTTGGCTTACGGAGGATTGTCTATGCTCAATTTTTTTTGTATTTATGCAGGCTTTCATCGAATTCTATTATACAATTTAATTTTGATGGTAACAAGCATTTTGATTGGCTTAAAAAATTATGTTATCAGCCAATAACGTACAAAATGACGTCGCCGTTTGTAACGTCGCTTTTGATTGGCTGATACAGCGGCGTAACAATTTCTAAGAGAAAAGAGTCCATCAATAAAAGTGGATTTCCACAGGGATTGTGTTAAGCAGATTAAATTATAAGGATTAACTTGAATACATTTTTTATGTTATGGAGCTATAACACAAAAAACCGGAGTGTACTCTCATCATAAACCGCTTCGCGGTCTATTTAGAGTACACTCCGTTTTTTTGTGTTATATCTCCATAACATAAAAAATATATTCAAGTTAATCCTTAAATAACCATTATGAATCCTGTTTAAAATAAAAAGAAAGTGATAGAAGTATCAGCACATCAAATGTAAGTGTTGTCAGTGTAAACTGATTTGCTTACATGTAGCTGTGTAAATATGTCATACTTGTTTATGGTAAAAATCGATCGCTTCTATAAAGCAACACCACAACCTTGCGTTCTATGGAATTCGGTCCTTGTTTTGTTCAGATTTGGATTATGATTTATTTGGTCCTTTGTATAAAGAGTTGTTGCATTCCGTTTTCTGTTTTGATACACTTTAAAAGAGTGCATTGTTTGTTTATGGTTTTTGTAACGACACTGGCCTGCTTTGTATCAAATTAAAAAGTAAATAATCGATACAGTTACCTTGGCCTCGTCCACGGTGTAAAAGAAAACAGGAGAATAGTTAATCGTTTATCATTGCTTTGATGCAAACCAGGTTGAATCAATGCAGACTATATTTTGCTTATATACTATGGTGGCCGGTAGCAGCCACTCCAAAGCTCTATATTGTCAGTTTTCAATCAGGCTGCCAACAAGCGAGCCGTAGACATTAAGACAAGAAGATGAACTATACTGTTGTAAAGGCGTCATATTGTCCCCTTCTCTCTTTTTAGGTACTACGGCTTTCCTCCACCATCAAAACCTGGCACGTCCTTAAATGAACATAGCTGTTGATAGGACGTAAAACACAATAAACCAAACAAAATATCACTTTATGCTAACAGGATACAGTTAGAAGTTATTCAATAATGATAATAATAAACAAATAAAGAAATTAAAGCTTTTATTTAGAAAGGGTAACATATTTAGATATTTGTCTAGTTTACAATAAGGCCTTGTAGAACCACGGAATTAGATTATCTAAGTCCGTGGTAGAACATATAATAAATGCATATTGACAGGGAACATGTCAACAATATTTTTATATACAACAGAATAAAACACAAAATCTGTAAGATACCAGCTAGTTGATAAAATCTACATTTCTATGACAGGAAAGACTATGACAAACACATATAAAACAGGTTAAGTAATGTCAGTCCATTGACAACACTTGTATCACAATAGGGTAAAGAAAAAAGAATTAGCATCGGCAGAAAATAGCTTGAGTAAGTAAGTGATCGTAGCAACAATTGAACTGAGTACATAGTGATACATTATTGCAGAATACCTATTTAGCATTTAGCGTTTCTTGTGTCTTCATCTAGGTTATTCGATAGTGAGGTACAAGTCTAAAGGACCTTTTGTAATATGAAGTTCTGCATTTTGGGATATATAATGTATTATTTGTTGTAAAACAACGGGTTGTCCTGGTTGAAATCCTTTATTTTCAAAACTTTGACATTTCCTGGGACATGCATTTTCTAAGGGGTTTTTAACGCCAATCTTCTTGGACAATTTCTTACATACATATAAAATCAATAGGATCATTCGAAAATACAACTATCAATAAAAACACCAAGCAGTTTAGCACAATGGACAGTTTTGATAAGAGAGTCATTCGTCTTAACACCTTAACGTTCCCAATGAAGAATAACTGAAACGTTAATATTGCCACAACCGGCCACCATACTTTGTGCAGTTATAAAATGTAGCAAATCACCTTTTAGCTATTTTTGTTAGCGCCACAGAAGGAGTCACGTGAGGGTATAGTGCGCGTGTTCTCGGAAAATTGTGAATCAGAAAAGATAAGGTTGGTTGTTCATTTGTGTAATTGCTTTGATAAACCACGTGATTCATCTATGTGATATCATATCGCAATTGGCGTATTAATTTAGGCTATATAATTAAACTATAACCTTGCTATTGTATTAGTTTGTACATGTTCTACTGATTGCAGAGTTTACAAGAAAAGGACTAGAGTCAACTACTTGAAACATGGCTTTCGCGTCGTTTTATTTCATTTTGCTGGTGATTTCGGGAGTATTGTGCGAATATACAGGTAAGCTACCTACACATATGTCTATTCTGATATGTCTACATTATACAAAACAAATTATCTCAAGTGAACAAATTAATAGGATTTGCAGATAACTTGTGTTGCACGTCACAAAAGAAACCTACTTCGTTAAATCATTGTCATGCATAACGGGAACATACTTCCTGCCACCACCACTATATGTTTCCTCACTCCCGACTAGAGGTTGGTGATAATTGCTGGTTACCCGCTAGTGTTTAACACCCTGGGCGGTGTTTTTATTGGCAAACCTTCGAATTATGACGATAAGTAACACTTTTTTGCGACGTCAACTTTCAATTTGACGCCATGGTTCATCGCAATCATTTCCCCCTATTGGAAACAAAAATAATTTAACCCCAAGATAATTTAATGATTTTATAGATATAATATCTGTAAGTTGTGGGAGAAAAAAGTCCCCAAACTCGTGATGGTTGATCGTCATGATTATCTAACTCTCGTTACTTAATTTTCAAATTATAAAAGACACTTGGTAATCTTTGTTTCTTATGTAATTTGCAAATTAACTAACACAGGTTAGATAAACATCAGAACCAACCATCACTCGTTGGGAAACTCTTTGTGTCACAAGTTAGGTAT
This sequence comes from Chlamys rubida, assembly GCA_032359455.1. Classification (NCBI taxonomy): domain Eukaryota; kingdom Metazoa; phylum Mollusca; class Bivalvia; order Pectinida; family Pectinidae; genus Chlamys; species Chlamys rubida. The sequence goes on along the minus strand of JAUMHH010184310.1, from coordinate 9,779 downwards.
GCTATACAAAGGCTATTTACTTTTCAATTTTATACAGCTAATGTGATTGTAGTTTAAAATGTTGCATGTAATTTTAACGTTATCACCTTTCTTCATGGCAAGCAGGCTTCAGATCTACCATAACAAGTCTCGTTAATGGACTGGATGGGGTTGACGATGATGCAATATATGCCACGTCAGAAAACAACCAGGAAAAATGTGGTAAAAACAACATACGCATCGACAGCCCTCCGTCCTATGCATGGTGTATGGCAACCAGAAGTAACACAGAATTTATACAGGTAAGCGATTAATTGATGTTTATGTCAGCTCTCATTAATGTGTATGGTAACTGTCTTATTTTCAATCTATTGTTACCTTAAATAAATGCTAAGTTTGTTTTGAAGACAAACAGCAAATGAAAACTACTATTGTTACCTTTATTTCGCTAATTAGATAGTGGGGAAACATGCGCTGATGATAATTTCACATAATATTATATATTTATCTGAATTGCTTATGTAAATTATACTGTACCGACATTATGTATTGTGCATAAATCACTAGAAATACAAAGTAAAAATATATTTACTTACTTTTAATCAGCTTTTGATGCAGAAAGCAAAGCAAAATAAATACTGAAGACCGGGAATTTTTCGTCGCAGTTAAATTTTTGCCAGTTTCGCTGTCAGTGACGAGGGCGAATTTATTATTACATCGAATACATGTAAACAACATAAAACAACATAATAAACATCTCAATTAAATGTGAAGGACAAAATTAACACTGGGCGAAAATTGAATTCATGGGTGAAGGGCGAAAGTTTGACTGGGTGAAACATTTATTTTCAAGGGCGAAAGTCGAAAGGCGAACGTTTGACTGGGGGAAATTGATTCCGTGGGCGATGGGCGAACGATAACGCGTAGCTTATATGGATTGTTGAGAAGTTTTGAAATCCAACATAAACGTAGCAGCCCTCATCGTTATCTCAAACCGGTGTTCGGAAAGATTGCTAGTTTGTCTTTTGAAGAAAACAAATTGGTTTTCCATTATATCAAAGACGCCTAGTAGTTTCTGTAAGCGGGAAATGCAATACTGTTTTGGTCAGACATTGACCGAGTTATTAGATCCATCGACTGGTATCAAAATCACATATATATGATGCAAATCGCTCAGTGTGGTTTGGCCTTAAGGGTAACCAAACACTAACCTGTGTTCTATGGATTCAATTGTATGGCAGACGTATCTCGTCAGCCATGTCATACTCCCTGTTTCTCATTTTTCTTCTCTTTCCAAGTATGGTCTTAGTTTATGATTACGTTACCTAGAACTTCTGCTATATTTAGTGTTGCATTTGCATTGCATATGTCCTGTTTTACCGAATGTAAGGTTAAAAGGTGGGAGAAAACGAGTCAAACATTATGTAGGTTTGTAGGATATGGATATTCTACCCTCAAGTGCAGAATTTGGTGTCAGAACCTCGTTGGTAATGACCCAAATTCTACACTTAATCTCATACCAAAAAAGGTGTAGATACACGTTTCTCCCACCCTTCACATGCGTGTCTCCCGCAAGGAAAGATCAGCTAGTCACCCCTAGGGGGAAATAGCCTCGTTCCGATTAGCACGTGTTCAATTGTGACGTCATTGAAATGCATCATCGGTAATTGTGATGTCATCAAAAGTGAATGACGATATGCATACCCCACATGTGTTTTTGTTTACAAACACGGCAGACTACTGTCGGTGGGGTTGTGACTGAAATAGTAGGATGGGAGAAAAATAGTCATCCCGTACCTTGAGGGTGTAACAGAGAAATCTCCAACCCTCGGGGTGATTTTGTTTGGTTGTCTAACCCTCGATAGAGCCTCGGGTTAGACAACCACAAAACATCACCCCTCGGGTTGGAGATTTCTCTGTCACACCCTCACGGTAGAGGAAGATTATATTAGTCCAGGGTAAGATGAAAACGGAAAAATCTTCTTAACTTGTATAAGATTTTGGAACACACGTGCTAGGATGAACACTTTTCTATTTCACTCGTGTTCCTGAACAAAGACTAACATAATTGTATATTTGATATTAGTTTATTAAAATTTCGCATTATGGAGAATTATAAGAAAATGACAATATTTTTTTGATAGATTGAATTCCAGGTGATGTCGTTAATCATGACTATGGTTACCTTAGGGAGAGGCAGTCCGTCTCTTCAGCACATAAAAACTTATCACATGATGATCAGCTTAGACGGTGTCACGTGGTCATACATAACAGACAGCTCAAGCAATATTAAGGTAAAATTAAAAACAAAATACAGGATTATTGTTTGTATAAATGTCGTAAAATCCTCATGATTGATTTAATTAATTGTTATTTTAGAAAACTGTTGTTGATGTTTTGTTAAATAATAATATTAAGACACTATTTCTATCAAAAAAGCTCTGTCAGGTATCGATTCTCTTTTCAGAAAAGATTTATGAAACCTAATGACATGCTAGTAGAAAAATATGATATTTTGATTTCTTTGGTAGTGGTATGGTGTTCTTTAACATAGCATAGGCCACAACGCATCCTTTTCATTACGTCTTAATTCCTCGATATACGGTAAGTCGATATTTTGAGTTGCCATGGCTACTTTTGTATATAGGTAGTTATGGATACGGTTTATCAGATGTGTTTATCAAAGCAAACGTATTGACAGTGTTGTTCAATGACAAAGGTGTTTCCTGCTAACACTGACAGAAATACCTTGGTGGAATATGACATTGAAGAGGGCATCGTAACTAAACACATTCGCTTCATACCACAGACATGGTACAGTTTCCCGTCCTTCAAGTTGGAAGTAAAAGGATACCCATGTGAATGTCAGTGTAAGTAGGATTATTTTGTTATTTACTGGATAACAGCTTTGCAGCTTTAGAGAAGTAGTCTTTTTTCCATTGAATAGATTCTGTATATTTTCTTTATAAGAAAATTGTCTTTATATATTAACCCAAGCACCCCCTAGCCTACCTTCATGCTTTTACAATGGCGCTATTGATACATTATTGATTAGTAACATTTGTCATAATCATATGTTTTATTCGATGTGAGAAAGGATAAATGTTTTTTTTTTATTTATTTAAAGCCAAAATAAACCGGAAGTTATTGTTGATATCCATAACGTCGTCTCGTAATTTCAATATTTTCTATTTGTCGCCATATTAAACATCCGAAATAAAAAACAAATTAAGTAAAGAGCTGCGACTCAAGGCTCAAATATTCCGTGTATTCTGGCGATGCTGGGGTAAAAAAACACACGGAATACCGATCTCCGTCGTCGGATATTCGTCGCGGTATACCAAATATTTGTTTTCATTTTTCAAAATTATTACTTACTATAAACTCTTTATTGACTGGGATAAGCCGATGACCATTTTGTAAAATGTGAAGTTAGTGAAAAAGAAAAAAAAACAAATGTATGTTTCAGGTACCGCCACCGATCATAGTTTGAATTAGCGACCCTCTTTTGTATGTATGTTAAGGTAACGGATACCACTGCTTCAGTTGTAATCGCGAAGGAGAATTCCACTTAGAATTAAAAAAATATATGTTTTGTTTTTTGACTTTGAGTATACTTTGAGTATTAATTCTCCCTTCTGTATAGAAGAGGAAGCAACCAAAATTATTTTTTCTCGCTTAGAGTTAATTCCGCTGTCAAGTTTTTCATATTCTTTGCGGCCCATACATTTTTACACTCATTCTGACGTTGTACTTTCATAACTCCTCTATGTCACTATTTCTATTTTCTTTCTATTTCAAACATTCGAATTTCAAACAACTTTTTTTCTATAAAATTTATAACAAGATGTTATTTTTATGGACTACTTCTTTTAAAAAGGACTTAAAACTATTTCACAATAGTGACAATGATAAAAATGTAGTTAAGCTTGTTGAAACCTTTACATTAATTGAACGGTAAACATATTTCTGATAATAAAATAGCATTGGTTAATGCCACTTCATTTCTAATTGCAGGTAGCAACGGATTGACATGGAAAGGAATTTATGGATATTTGAGTAACACTTTGCCAGTATTACAGGAGATAAATGAATTGACCTTTGTTCTCTGTGCACGGAAGTGCTACAATGCTCAAACATGTGGAAGTTTTGTATTCCTCTCGGACACAAGCACGTGTCTGTTATACACGGCTGCTGCGGTCAATGCCAGTGACATTCAGAACAACGTATATTCACATGTCACAAAACAAATTTACTTTTTCAAATACAAAACCATGTGTTGCGCGTGAATATATATGACAATGTCTAATATTGGAAATAAATGTTTTTTTCTCACGACAATTACCGACTTATTGAATACACATGCTAAGAGTTGTGAACACTTTTGGTTACATACAAATGGAAAACTCCAGCCGAACTTTTAATTATGACGTCACGTAACAATGGTCATCCATTGTGACGCGATGATTAATGGTAATTAGTTGCTTCTCTGATGGGAAACATGAATCCTGTATTTTCAAGAGAAACACATAGCTCTCTAGGTGTTACACGAGCGTTATGGAGAAAACAACCCATAGGATAGCTAGTTATGATCTTATCTATCTTATCTTGCTTAACTTTCCAATCGTAAAAAGACAGTTGGAAAATGAACCAAATCTGATGAGCAACCAGAACTCACTGAGGAACCTCTATGTCCCCATATCTGCAATAACACTCCTCACTTCAAGCCTGTGGTGTTTAATTAATTAATTACTTTATTTATTTGATAATTTCTCAGTGTAAGAAAGCATCAAGCAGGGTGAAGTCAGACCGTCTGTATTTTATTTTGGAGTAAAGGGACATCAACATACCAAACACTTGGGAGTCGATTAGCTAAGTTTCAAGTATGATGTAGTCGATGAAGCTGAGACAAGACCAAACTACTAACTTCAGACAATATAAATTAATATCAAACGTTACCAGTTGAAAATCCTTTATTACATCATGTCAAAGATCCAACAATGAAAATTAGCATTATACACAGGCGATAAATGCCTTGAATGGTTCATGTAATTCTGTTAACTGTAACATTACCTTAAAACAGGGCCAGACCAGGATTCGATATTTAGACCTCTGACCATTATACTGCATCTCTAAACCATCTGAGCTACCTTGTCATTGGAAGTAACCGATCTCGGTCGTAATCCAAGTACATGTATACCAGAAAAACATTAGTGGTTGGTTACATTGTGTATGCAAAACTACAGTGCAATTCCGTAGTGTATTGCCTTCTGTGCTACAGGGATTGTTGACGGTGGTAGGCGTATAACGAACCTGAATGACTTGGATGATAATCAGAGCCGCATACCAAATTATTGATATATCTGATAATATACCTGAAAATCGATTAACATGTTTATGTTGAAAATCGATAAACGTAATGTTAATGTAAAGAATAAACCAATAAGTTGTGATTAGTCATACAACTAAACGGATGGTTAACTGTTGTCATTGATAATCCCATACAGGTTAAACGGAAAAATGCTTCTGGGACCTATGATATGAAAATATCGAAGTGTGCTACTCTACCATTTATTAATTATGATATTAAAGCTGGTTAGGTGTATTCCATTAATCAATCTATTTCAAGCACGAGCTTAATTCAGTTTCATTTAAGTTATAACAACCCCTCCCTCCAAAAAAACAAATGGGGACAACAAATCTAGAAAATATATGTTAAACATAAATAGTCCACCGCCATATGAAATAAGTTTCAGTGTTTGATAATGCTTTATAAATATTCTGATCTTGACACCCTAAAATATGTACGCATTCAAGGTATTATCATATTTCAAGTTGAATAACGAATTATGAAAATCACATGCAGTGACCTTTGAAACATGAACTCATCCCAGGTATTCCATACTTGAAATCTGTATAAACTTTGATGAAATTGTTTTAAGAAATAAAGTAGATAGTGTGATTACACTGATTCTTTTGATAATATTCTATGTATAGAAACAGTGACATTGGCCTTGGCCTGCGAACACTGAAATACAATTATGTCCGAGGTATTATCGTATTAACGTACCTGACATTAGTATAATTTTGATCAAAATCAACTAGGAAATGAAGTTGGAATACTAATGATACTGAATTGGTCGAGGATTTTCTATAAACAGCAATGGTGTCCGTGGCCTTGACCGTGGAATCCTGAAATATTAACCAGACCAAGGCATTCTCATAATTGTTATCTGTATCAATTTTGATGAAAATCTGTTAAGAAATGATGTCGCTAGAGTGAAGACTTTTATATATAGCATAGTGACCTTGGGATCATAAAGCACATATATATTGGAGTTTGTTTTTCTAATACTTGACCTTTGTTTAAAGTTTGATCAAAATCTGCCGATGAAAGAAGTTGCTAGATTGTTTACTTTAAATTTCGACGGGACGGACAAACGCAACACTATTTGCATTTTATGGCGGAGGCATACAAAAGTCTACAAGCCCATGAAATATCGTGTTTTAGATCCCAAAATAACAGCGGCGTTGAGATATATAATAAATTGGAAAGAATTGAACTTGAACCTTAGTTATTATTTTTTTTGTCTAAAAATAAGCATTAAGGCTGATGTTTTCATTTTTTGTTTTGTAGCCGGACTGAATGCTCCGAAATGACACTTTATCTAAACTTCAGTTATATAAATATATCTAGGTCATGTGGAACTGCACTAGCATTATCACTGAGGTCATATTCATATGCGTTTTATTAATATTCATTTAAAATAAAGGAGTGCACTGGGTCAATTGAGGCAACGAGTGTCAATGCTCATAAGTCAGTGTTAAAATTTACAAATGCATTATTGTCACACAAGATCTTATACTTAGACATATTAGGGTATTGTACCCGCTGGCTATTGCTGATACAGAATAATTGATCGCGAATTCAAAAGTCTGTAGATCTCCACATTTGACGGAGTCATTTGAAAGGAAGTTCCTTATTCGCTTGACATCCTTATTGATCCGGAAACACTAAACATTAATTTGCACATCCACTAGACAGCCTGTCAACACAACATTACTCAAATTGGGTTTCTAAATATTGTACTTCCTTGTTCCTTGGAATGGTCTGTAATACATTCTGTTCACAAATGTTGAACACGATTTTTCGTATTACAATTTTATGGAAGTTTCTATTAAATTTCTGAAACAGTTGATAGTTGTTATAGGGAGAATTCATAATGAGGCTACATGATGTCCTTAACTGCAATTTCCCGACATCGTTGTTCAATGATGGGGTCGTGCAACCTCCTCTTGGTTGCACACACCAGTAAATGTTAATACGAAATAATTATGGCAAGGTTTCCCAGCTTCATGACACCTTGGTTACACGGACATACTAATTGATTGTAAAATTGCACTGCCTCTAAAATATCTACGCTTGCACATAATAACCTACTACATTGGAAAATTCTTGTTAAGTCAAAAGACAACGAATTGACAGTCAGTATTAGTTCAGAATATCCCATATTGATTGACGTTATGCAGCCTCAGATACCATTCTTAATATTTACTAATCCAGATTGGAAAATATATTTGGAAACTCTTGTTTATTAAACACCTTCAGGAAAGCATTGCTTTTGACGTTTAGTGTCCAACAGTCAGTCATAGATTCACATCAACTCCAAACATTCGTAAAAACACATCATTAATGGTTATTTGTTATAAGTTAAGAATTATTGTTTAAACCACATCCTTTATGGTGAGTTCACACACTCTCCAGATATCCCTGTTGGTGCTCTGCATAACAATATGAACATTCGAACACTGCAGTAACGTTTCACAGTTACATTCTATGTTACACTGAGTTTTGGTTGCAGTAGTATTGTGTGACAGAAGCTTACAAAATACTATATCCGATTCGATGCTACATTGTTCATTGTAAGCTGGACCTGATGTTCCAACCTAAAAATAAATGTGTAAAAACTATCAAATGTTGTTGAAAATATTTGATTTTAATATTGAAATATTATCACATAACTTCCTTCATATAGAGCTTAAGATTGTTTGGCAATACATATCATGGACATCAAGCATTTTGTGATACTGTTTATTTTTCATCAAACGGTATGGGAAATGTAAATTTAGATTATTGCTCCGAAAGTTCAGGTGGAACTTCAATCGAAATTACTTTCAAGAATGATCTTGTTGTTAAAACATTCCACACTGAACTTAGATAGTTAACATTCATTTTCTTAGCAGCAACAGTCTGCCCCCCCCCCCTCCCATTCCCCCTGGAGTTTACATGTCGTAGCTTGTTTGATATTCCGGAGCCTTTCATTGAGAAAAAAATAAGCATTCTGTATCTAGATGTGTCCCGATGACTAATCAATTGCATAGACAAGGTTTCCTACCTGGAGGCTTTTCTGTCCAACGCTTGCACACTCCAAATTTTCACCTGTGATGTGGACAACAAATCTCTTCGACGTCACATTGAAGAGACTTAGCTTTGTAATCCTCAACCACAGCAGAGAAGGGGAATCCCCCGGCACAGGTAAATCAAAGCACGTGCTTAAGTCCTGGTCAAGGGCATATGGTAACAGTCTCAACATCTTTTTCTTGTTATCTTTAACTAATGTGACGAAATTCTTCACTAAAACATGAACGTATACATTTCATATATATTGGTTATGAATGTGAAACGGGACATTACTTAATTGAAGATTGTTTCTTCGTTTTCATGCATTTTGATTTTATGTTTTTTTTCTTTCTTTTGTTCCGAAATTATATGTAATAAATGATATAAACTAAATATTTTCCCCTTTTGTATAGTGTCAAAGATAGTTCGTTTGATAAATGAAAGTTTCATAAAATTCGACATTGCTTTATGATCACATAGCACTTTGTGCACGTTTTACATGTGAAAAAATACCATTTTTAATTTTCTAATATTTCAGTATAGATATCCTTGCAGCATCGTTATTAAACTGAGTAGTTACAGTATTGTTTTTTGTAATGTTATCGGATTAAAGTTTTCTTTTACACGGAAAAAGCATGCAATATGACAAAATGCTCACATACAAAATAAGATGTGCGGGCTTCATGACATTTTTTAACTATAGAAACCCAACTAAATTATCAAATTCTTAAGATTTTATCACCGGACGTTTGTTTGGTTTTATTGTGTTCCCTTTGTTACGGCACTGTATCATATCGCCTATGTGGGATACAATGTACGTGTACCGATTGGAGTAATAGTAGTCACCAGGGCTGTTGTTATCTGCGTTAATGAATATATCACAAATATATCTGAAAAGAAAGCATCGCTAAATAGCAAAGGCATATCTAGATGAGTACTGGTGAGAGCTACATGTAGATAATAGCAGAAGTTCTATGATATGTATTTACGACGTGTTTTTGTGCATATTGGTTTTAATGTAGCAAATAACCCGTGGTTACCTACCAGAGCGGGAAATCTACCAGTACAGGAAATCGACTGCAGCGGGTAATTACCGGAAAGAGCAATCACCAGAGCAGGCAATTTGAAGACTTTATTTCATAGAATAATATTTGGATGTTGCGGGCAATATAACGTAGCGGGCAATATGCAAGAAATAACAGTATATTTAAGCAATAAACTGCATAGATGTGGCAGACCAGTTGGACCACATCTATGCAGTTTATTGATTATATTTATATTTCCGTAATGAGAATTCGCAAAAAATAATTTATGTCTTTTCAAACTTTCAAATTTCCCGCTTATTACCGTCAGGTCAGGTCAATATCTAGAACGGCACAAAGATAACAGCTGACGTCAC
>JAUMHH010184299.1:0-14503 GCA_032359455.1 Chlamys rubida | reverse complement strand
GTTACGGGCTGTATAGTATATAACGGTTGATATAAGCCACCAGTACTAGGACGTATTACATGTATATATGGGTATATGTTACGGGCTGTATAGTATATAACGGTTGATATAAGCCACCAGTACTAGGACGTATTACATGTATATATGGGTATATTGTACGGGCTGTATAGTATATAACGGTTGATATAAGCCACCAGTGCTAGGACATATTACATGTATATGTATGTGACTATAAAACCGGCGTGCTTCATTTGCTATCTGTCCTTGTTGATGGATGAGCAACAATAATTATACTATTTCACTATAATCGTAAGACTTTGTAAACGCAATTAAGTAAAGTATACATTAATAATGCTTTTTGTTCTATTTTTACAGCTTACAGTTGTGATAAAGAAAAATGAAGATTGTGCGGCTCACCGATTTGTGACCTATGCCGCACAAACGGACCATCTGCCGGGGTCGTTTGATGATGGTAGTACTACCTACGGCCCAGACAACAGTGTGAGATTGTACGAAATAGAACCTGGTAAACATATAAAAATCTACCTTAGGTTTATAGACACAACAATTGTGGTTCGCCAAATAGGTCGGTATTTCACATTCGCGATCAAAATGCCACAGGAAGTGATAAATAAAAGCAGGGAAGAGGATGTGTTGGAATTGTGTGTGCGAGGTTGTCCGCAACAGGAACGGATTAATTATCAAAAGTATTTAGCAGAAAAGAAAAACCAAATTTTACCTCCTACCGGTGCAAGTAGTGATAGCATTGAAATGCAGCGGTCAGATGCCGTAAATTTGTGTAAACAAGCCAAAGTAGTGGATTTTTATTTCGATTCGTGTGTGTTCGATCTCATGACAACGGGGGATAAGGTCTTCACCGTGTCTGCATATCAGGCATGGCAAGACCTCATCGAGCTCACGCCAGAAATGAGGCAGACACAAACAAATCGCACGGACCTCTCAAGGTATGACAACATGCACAGCAGTGCTGCCACCTTCAGGACTCACTACACATCATCTTTTAGGATTTTAGTATTAACGATTGTGCTGTGTCTGTGGCACCAGTACCACCCAGTATAACACAGGTGTGGCACAGGTCTCTCGTCCACCTGTGAAATACCTGTACAAACTTACCTTACTTAGCATTTGTGAATTCTTCCGAACATCGTAGCCTCATCCATACGTGTCTGTGTCACATGACTGTTGTCACGGATACCAAGCTGTTGTTATCAGGTATGACTAACTCATCATTAAGCTCATCGTCACATTCATCTTCATCATATTTACATTCTCATAATCAAGTCCTCATTTGCATATTGCTAAAGCCAATCAGAGGAAATATCTTCTTATTCCTCCAAGTCCAAACAAATGGGAGGACTTTGTTTTGTTGACCCACCAAAAACCTGTTCATCTGTCCCGCATGTCCAAACAATGTTTTATCTTGTATATATCTGTATATAGAATATATATATATAAATATATATTGCATACGAAGTGTATGGAAATGAGCGTGGTGAGTGAAAGGGAGATAATTAAAGGAAATCAAAGAGTGATATGTTGAGAATTATTGAATAATTGAAGCTGTGTGCAACGTTAACGGAATATGTGATAAATTCAAATGGAGAATAAACTGGGTGCTATGTGTTAACCGCGTGAATGTGTTTGGTGCGTAAATGTTTCTGTGGAAAGTCTAATGGAATGTGTTATTTTAATCAAGTATATTGGAAGCTAGGAACACAAGAAGAGCATTTAATTAAATTTTATAAAAAAAAACACAAATTGATTTCAGTTTTAATACGATTCTGAAAATGAAAAAGTTTATTTTCGAGAGTCGTGAACATTCAGTAATTAAATAAGAAAAACAAAGTTAAAACCCTATTTGTAATGTGTATATGGTGGCATATCTTAAACTAACATTTAATTCGAAATTGAAAACATTGAAAAGGCTAGCTCCATTTTTTTTATATGTATGTTTTTATGAAAAAAATGATCTTAAGATTTGTTCATGCACATAATTCAGTCTACACATGGTAATTTTGTATATTTGGCCATTTTATTATCCTTGTCACAAGGAAAGACTGAACATTTAAGTTGAAAGTGTCTCCTCAAAAGAGCATATTCTGAAGTGAAAATTCTTGTATAAAAGACCTCTCAGATGTACAGTACTATTTTTGGACCGATTCCCTTAACCTGTAAATAAAGACCAGAGTACACATCAGTATGTTGAAACGAAGATAAAAAAAGTATCGGGGGCATCGTAACTTGGAAGTTTCTCAGGAAAGTATTCCTCATTGTGTCCAATTGTGTCTTCTCTTCCAATATAGTTGACCAAAATTGTGTACTTTGGTGTGTCTGAGGAGAGGATGGTATTGCTAAGTGTGTGGATCAAGTCTGCTGAGAGATGGGGAGTGTGAAAGTTAAGAATGTAAATTCTAATTAAGTGAATTTTATTGTGGTATAAATTGAATGAACTTTTTTTCTTTGAGTTGAAATAAGACAACTCTAAACCAAAGCAATGACCCCTGTTTGTACAGGGGTAGGGCATTTTACTTCGGTGAGCCATAAAAACTATAATGCAAGTCGGTGAAGGCATGTACCATGAAAAGGTTGAAAAGGCTGGAAACTCTGACCCTGGCTGTGCTCTCGTAAAACTTTTCTTAAAGGCAGCCATTGTTATATCAGTACAATGATAAGGGGAAGAGGGCGGGTATGGGCACACACACAGACAGAAATCCACGCTTTGTCCCTCTCGTTGACAAACATGGTCCTATGGACAGTTTAAGTTCTCTAAAGTCTTGTTGTTGACCACGGAAAGATTTTCAATTTAAAAAAGATTTGACACACAGAGTCTGGTTGAAGTGGCTAGGGGAATGTTTCATCTCCCTGGTCAGGTGTACGAGGGTTAAACTATGTCCTTTCACCTCTCCCCTGGCTTTGTTGGTACATTATGAAAGGACTTGCCAAAATCTTTTCTTTTCCTGCACTGACCTGGGTAGGAAAGGGAAATGAGTCGTGTTATTGAACCAGAATTAGCCCGTTTAGTACCAGCCAGGGCATTGTCAAGACTGGGGTGATAGGCCAAATATAATCCTGGATGCTAATTCCTGAATGATACTACAAGTGGGAACAGTTGGGATTCTGTTGGGATAGGGTACAAATGTTAAGTACTGGGAAATATCAGTCTGCCAATACGATGTCTACTTAAAACAGTTCACTAGGCCCTTACACACTTCATGTAGTTAATTGCTAAGATTCTATATCCATCCGCAAAAATGAAATGTGTTTCCATAGATACGCCAAGGTTGTTGGGTGTAAAAGTGAATGTTACGTTAAATACGGTTTCCAATATTATCGTTCCACTGCTTCGAGTCCTAGTCTCCACACTGTCAAGTTCACTCTATAATGCCACGACTGCCAGTCATTGATGATATAAGGGGAATGTAATTATAAATTTTGATAAGACCCTTCAGAAAGATCCGTATGGATTTAATCGAATCTATAAGAAAAAGTGGTATATAACTAGTAAATGTATGCGAGTGTTTAAAACCTGTTTGAAGTCAAGCAGTGCAAACAATCTATGTCGGTTTGTTAGTTTATACAATACACTCGTGTAAATGTCCCTTTTCCCAAATATTAATGCTGAAATTATTTTATAGGTAGAAAGACACCATGTAGAACCCATTTTTGATTCAAATTTTTTACTGTTTGAATATTTTTTTAAAAGCCTTGAATAACAGTCCATAATTCAGACATAGATTTATTATAACTGCTTCAGAAAATATAATATGTTTACGCTTTAGAGATTCTTAAACCTTTATAAACCCGCTGGAGCAGTTAGAGAGACGGCTCAAGCACCTCCGTTTTATCGAGTCGGAGGTTTTTACATCACTTTACTATATCCTTGGTGTTGTGAATGGCAAGACAAGGACACGTGTATTTGTTCTGTAACTGTGGCCCCACAACTGGTGACATATCAGTGTTCCCCCCACATGTGTGTGCATGACTATAAACCCTTGAGGAGCTAGGTCTGCCCCTTCTTTCTCTATACTAGCTCCGAGCTCTCTCTCTCCTTCAGCCCGATTTTTATGGCTATATGGTTGAGAGCGTTCTCGGTGTTCCCTCTATATCTGGTGTGCTGTAGTGTTTAGGAGGCCTTATCATGAACTCAATCTTCCTAGGTTTGATGTGCACACCTGCACAAGTAGTTAGTGTGAGTTGAGTATATATACATACATATTTACGGGGGGCCTGCCAGGGGGAAATTCTGTAACTGATATAAAAGGTAATGTACATTTTATGGCCTTTTTGGCAGCTTCTAACCTTTTCAAAGGTTCTTTGGTTAGAAGAAGTGTTGGCAGTTGCACAACTTATTCAGAAACTGAAAAAAATAGAGGAGATAAAAAAAATCATCCAAATATCCAAGAGTATGTTTTTACATTTGAGGGTGTCTTGATTTGGCAAAGTTCCACTGACAAATTTTAAAGTTTTTGTGTTTTCTTTGATGTTTTCACGCTACACTTAAATTTTGATTTTCGTTGGGGTTTATTTGTCATAATACACACTATTCAAACGTAATGCGATACATAACATTTGTAATATATTCTCATTGCCAAATATTAACTTGTGTCTAATAAACACAGTAAGAGGTCTTTCACAAAGAACAAAGATGTGAACCCTCTCACCTCTGTAGTAAAGACAGGATTGGAAACTTTGTAGAATTCAAGGTGATTATCACAGTGTTAACACTGTTCACATTGGCTCCTCTGTCATATAATCTGTAGTAGTATAGACTCAAACTAATGGATGTATTCAGAAATGCTTATCAGAGAAAGGAAGGACATCACATAAATATTTTATACTTTTATTAACAATTCCATGTGTTAAAAAAGATAAGTTTTAGATTTTAATATATTTACCCCTTTATTTGCCTCTTCCGTAAATCAATGTCTATCTGATTTCTAGAATTTAAACCTAATGTGTGTGATTGATAAATGTGGCTTAATTCTTCCTAAAGAAAAAAACAAGTTTTAGGGCTGACATATGTTAAACAATATAATGTTAAAGATGTTAGGAACTAAGGTGTAAACTTTAACATGTTGTTTGTGTAGTAGACCTGGCGTTTTCCCTGGGTGCCCCACTATCCCATTCTCCATTGGCCCGGTTGTAATTGAGCAGTAAATCTCGGGAATGGAGGACCTAGGTCATACCAACGGAGAAGTATCATATAATTTATTTTATAGCCCTTTCTGATCTCGAGCTTTTAAAAAGCACAAAGAAGAATTGACCCATCCCCTCCAAACGTGATGTTTAGACCTCGTGCTAGCGTGTACAACCCCCGGATGGTCAGTCTCACATTTCAGTACAAGAATGCACACCACAAAAAACGGGCTTTAAAATTTATTTTTTGCCGAGTTTAGTGTTTACTTTCAAGATGAATATAAAAGAAATCTCATATTTGAGAATGTTCACAAGCAACGTGTTAACAACCATCTTGAAAATATCCTTCAGTACTGCAAAATTAATGTTAATGGATTTATATCGTGTGTAGGAAACGGAAAAATAGTTATGTAAAATGGAGCAGGTATCATCAAGTACATCAATCATATGTTTCAGACTTTCATTGTTTGCTAGGGCAATAGGGCAAAACACAAGTTAACTATCCGCATTAGTTTACAACAACACCGACCTGGTTGAAGGCATTATGGCTTGATGAACCCTGGCCATCTAGACGTGGGAGAAATTCACTCATATTGGCTAGAACTAGGAAAATAAACGTGTAAAAGTTCAATAATGTTTGCTTGATCTCTGAAAAATCAATGCTAGAAAGTTAGTCATGTTGGCTAAATAGAAAACTGGGGAAAACAATCTGTGAAAACATGACGTATTCATTTTTGTCAAAACATGACATTGTCAAAATTCATAGACACAGAAATTGAGGCTTTGAGATTTTCTTTTACTTTTTGCGTCGTTAAATCTGACTCGTCGGATGTTAATGCATTTTATCGTGTGCCTTTTCTCCGCCATCCTCTTTTTTCTTCTTCTTCGTGTAATAACAGAAATAGCTGGCGAGGGTAGTATGGGTTTTGTCAAGTCGTGCACACTGTGAACCCGAGATATGTTTAGCTGGTGTGTTGACGTTTAATCTCCCTCCTGGATTCGGTATTTGGAATGTTAGAGTGTGACTCCTACCTCGTGTTCACACTGCAGACGCTTCAAACACAAATAGTCATCACATCATTCTCAGAGGTTGTCTAGGTTACGCTAATAAACTTTGTAAATTATTTAACCAACGGCACAGAAAGGGAACAGCTATTTTTACTCGATTATTACGAACCACACTTCCAACAATGTGGGTGCCATATTAACACGTAATGTACACATTTTATAGGAACAACAAAGAGAGAAATGGCAGATAGTTAATAGGAAACAACTGTGAAGTGTTATAGGCTTTGTGAAATTGAAACTCTCAAATAGGGATATATAGCAAGTTTACAAATTAAATCCACATGTACTAGTATATCAAAGCGGCAGCTGTAGTCTGGTACATATCAACGTTATAACCGGTACTCGCCCGCTGTAACAGACTCGTGTAGCCAGTCAGAATCCCCTTTACACACAATCGCTGTTATTCATAACCAATCCGATTTCCTGTTACAACCTTCCATTGCCTTAATTCATAACCAATCGCCTAATCTGTTATTGTTAATTGCCCTCATTAACCAATCAGATCCTATGTCACTCTCAATTTTCTTTGAAACTAAATGCTGTGGCCAATGTCCCGTTAAGCTATTGTGTTATTCCCGAGTTCTATATGCTGTTAAGAGAAGTCCGACCTGATATATATTACAAGTGTAGGCCGTGCTGCACTCTCTCGAATTAACATACTGTTTATACATTCGTCTTGTACCTTTTCACGTCCCGCATAAATGTCGCCTAAATTGTTAAGACAGTTGTGGAATTTTAAATAGATGAATTCATGTAGATTGGTAATGTATATTTGCATATTTACATAAAAAAATCGCTGCATGTGTGCAGTTGGTTCTGAAGTATGATGCCTTCCACCCAAGTTGATGTTAGCCACACATGATATGGCCGACTGAGAAAAATGAATGTCCTGCAAAACAGCCATTAGTGTCAGACACAATATAGAGGTTCAGTCTAAATGACATGCCAACTGTTATGAATATACGTTTGCGCCTTGGCTTTGAAGCCACCTGTGTTCTGAATAGTGTGATATTGTGTCATTATATGTACATTTTTCTCCTTAGGTAAACGTATCTCCGGGGACATGAGTACAAAGACTATCATGCTCCTAGTTCTCGCACGCTATTGCAGTGTACAAGCATAACGTCCCATACACATCCAGCGTTATGGTGGCTAGTGTTAGGTATAAATGAAATTTAATATTTGATCACACCAGTTCAGTCAGCTGAAGATCACCTTTAATATATAAACCACTTTATACCCGTTCTCCTGTATGTGGCATGATCCAGATCATCCGAGGTCACAGCGTATCAAACGTTTCATGCATTCGTCCCCCTATGGAATTACCCAAATCAAAGTAAGGAAGGATCCATTCCAGTGTAGTAGGGACGACAGGGTGAATCAATGTTTTGCCTATGTCAGTCGATCGGTCTCGGTGTTGCGTGATTGTCGTGGGCTTTGCTCTGTACGGCCTTACTCACTGAACACGAATGCCGACTTCCGAGGTTTGGCCTGAAATATCACCGACCCTCAATAATCTCGGGTTACCCCCCGTACCTGACTAAAGATATTTTCTTAAAGCACATATAGATTAAAAGGTCGCTGTGAAATGACCCTTGCAATGATTGCGCATAGGCAATGGGGGCTAGGCATGAAAAATAGCCCGAGCTTCCACATTCTGAAACGGCCCACATAGTGCAGTTCAGGCTTTCCCCTTTAAATGTATTGTTTGGCGCTTCATGATGTGGCCATACAACGATACTGATCGTGGTATGATCATTACTGGAATGACACAGGTGAATAAGGGTTTGATTTAACCCAGAAAAAGAGGCATTGTTCACCATATTGAAGGTTACAAGAGAGACGTGTTTGGCACAATCTATTTATTTTATTTCCTCCAGCATTTAATTTAATGATGATGGAATTTTTAAGCTCGGAAGCTGTTTATTTAATGCATCGGTGATCTGGATAGTTAGTATAGGACGGCGAAGTGTTGACGTAAAGAAATTTCACAAATATACTGTAAATCTCTTGATTATTGTGAATATTATTTTTGTGACCTTTTCCCCAAACTGTTTTATACGCGAAGATTTGAATTCGCGAAAGAAAAAGCAATAGCTATATTTCTCTTGAAGTTTGGCTGCAATATTTGTGTCCTGTTTACGTTTGTCTTCTCGAACAGAAATATTTTTATTTACTATTTACGTGTTTGCTCTCTATTTTAATTGAAGGTGGACATTTTCGCGAAAACTAACAAGAACATTTTAAGTCCTAGATTAAGAAGGCTCGAATCATTTCTACACAGTACATTTAGACATTCCTCAAATTATCAAATAGAAATATTAGATTAAATATCAGCTTCTAAATGTGTTCAAAATATTTAAGAAACTTTGCATATACCTATAGACCAAAATCAAACTAATCGAAAACAGTTATTACAATGAATGTTCTCTGTGTCATTCAAGAACGAAGTGTTTACATGTTTTCTCGCCTCTGTGTCACACCTGGGGCTTGTATATTTTTTGTTTCTTATTAGTACACACCTTTGAGATGTAAACTATACGACCAGTACTTAGTGGTAGACTAATAGATCCATCTTGTTGTGTAGCCCCTGATTACCGGCCGCCGTACAGCATTAGGGCAATACATAACACGCCTGGTGGCAAAGGTGGGACGTTTTCCATCATTGTCACTCAGACGCTTGTCACTTGTGTCATAAAGACCCCTTCTTCCTACACTGCCCGCTGGCATCATGTTTAGTCGGCTTAACGCCATAAAAATGTCTTATTAATGTTCGAAAACAATAATACCAGGGATAGGATTCATATCCATCTGCAAGGTTAATTTTAACTGATATAAAATGGGTTTTTTATGCATTCTTAGAAATAATTATACCAATTAATATATGGAGAAGAATTACGTTTGCACTAAGGGTAAGTTGTCGAAATGTGTTATCAGCTAGGCCACTCTCTTCTGTGATGGGGATCGTAACATGCAGATCTCAAGATAACGGAATATGACTGTGTGTATGTACGTGTGAAATTTTATAATAATTGTATGAAATCATTTATCTTAGCCATCAAGATATATAACACATAAAACGGAAGTGTCTACATTAGGACGTTATTAAGTAAGCTTTGGCCGAATTACTTTTAATATAAAAAAAGGTGTTTTATAAGATAGCTGTACGAATTTACATAACTCTTATTTGAAATCTGTAAAACTTCAGCAACAATGAAAAAAAGGGTAATAGTATGCTAAATCTTCATACTGTATAACGTCTTTGAAAACTAATAATACATCACAAAACCTTGAATGGGATATTTTTTATTCTGAAGCAAAAATGAATGAACACAAATTAACTTCAAGGATTGTTTTATCTTATAAAACGTTTTGATTTTGCAACATTTGCATACCATAGTAATATGTATTACGGACCTAGCCTATCATTTCCCGTACATTTCTGTGTTCTTATTGAAGAAAAGATAAAACATTTATGTATGATTAGTATATTAAGTGCTTAGACGACTTCCGAAGAGATAAGATCATACTCATTCATACTATAACCATAGGGTCGCTAGTTCATTGTTATAGAGGACGCTAGTGGAATTATTCCATGTATTTAAACACGCAACACAATATATGTAAATTTCATCTGAAATCACAAAAAAAAAATTACTTTATTTACTAACTATATACACTCTCGAAGACATAACAATGGAAGGCTATTATAAAATTCCTTCCCTGTTTCACTGAAACCTAGCATTTATAATTGACAGAATTAATAGAACAGTATTGAAAGTATTACACACAAGTTATCAACATAATTGCTGAACTTATAAAGATCTGCATAATTACTATTTAAGCGATGAGATACTATGACTTATGCGTGTGTAAATGTATACGGTGTGAGGAGGGTCTCTCTCCCATGTACGAGAAGGACTTCCTAAAGTCAAAGGTGCGTATTTGTTGGCCATTTATCATTGTCAGAGCAATAATATACGAGTAAGGTAGATGTCCCGTTTCTCTGATGATAATTATGTGTAACAAAGCTACGTATATATCTGGTGTCTTAATTAGGAATATGCTACACATGGCTACAGGTGCGTGGTAAGCGTGTTGGTGTACTCTAGGGAGCTATAATTGATGAGTGATAATATGTATTCGTGGATTGACTTACACACAGTTTCTGACATTGAATGATGTCTGATGGTAGTGTGTACGTGCTTGTGTCAGACATTTTGAATACTACAAAATCAAAGATATCCGATTCTTTCTTTGCTTTTAAAACTCTTAAAAAGATTTTTCTCGTATTTTGAAACGTATTGTTCCGTAAATGTTTCCACTTTAGATGCCAGGGAATAATGTACGACAGGCGAGGTGACACGTATATTTATGTTAGTGGTATATTCCCCAACACTTGGACCCCCTTATTTATCTGGCAGATGACCCAAGCGGGAACTGTGATTATACCGTGATTATACCGAGATATACTATCACTTGATATTTCAGAGATGAAAATTCGAGATACGATTATCTAATTTGGGGACATATTTGGAATTCATATGGAGATAGCCATATTAAATCATAGCGCCTCTGTATCGGGGCAGCACGAGGGCTCAAGGCTGTCAAGTCGGAGAAAGGTTTATGTGTGTGTAGCGTTTTAATTTCTGAAGGGCCGAGTCATTGAGGATAAATTTGTATGCTAATGATGCCTGGTTCAAACGTACATCGGTGTTCCGTTCTGTATTTAAATAGTATCCTCTCAAGATTTATTTGCCTATTTTCATCATTTTGACCTGTTAACATCCGAGAGTTTTAACATTAGGAGTTAGATGTCCTTGCTGTTCACCTTGGGACCTGGCTGTTTTGTTTGAATGGGGAAGTCTGAAGCGTTACTTAAATCTATATCACATCTGTAATCATTGTTTACTCCATTTAGAGAGAAAAAGTAAAAGATATGCGACAGGTTTAATTTTGTAGGAAAAAAGATATTTTCAAAATGTACCGGCACTGTAATAAATTACCCAGCTGCAAACCACATTTAAGAATTCAAAAGTGTATAAAAACATTCCCAACTAGAACAAGGTCTTGCCAGATTGTAATTTTAGATGAGGTAAGAACTATTTAATTCCATCTCAGGGGAATGTAATTGTGGCAGGGTAGGGAGTAGATAATAGCCGTAAAAATTTAAGTGAATTGTTGGAATACATTACTTCAAGACTGTATGGGCGTGAAATGTTTGAATGTCTAAAATCCTGCGCTTTTTTTTGCCCTAGCTTCTGCGTTCTCAACACATCCTAACGCTATCAAGAGTAGCCCGTTTCGCTATCGTGAAAGTACGGAAACTTAACATATGGTTCTGTTTTGGTGGTAATTTTTAGTCACATGTATTACATTCCGTTTCACCCTCAGATAGGATGTTGGGACTGGGGGAGTTACGAGGCACATAAAATCTACCATACACCCAAGCCTGCCTACTCTCGAGGAAGCACGATGATGGGGGTCACTTCCCTGCTATCTATACCAGTCCCTGGGATGAGGGGGTTATACACGCGTAGAAATGGGGGTACGGTTTTTGTTAGAATTACTCAAATTACAGTTCCTCTACTTCTTTTCACCTGTTTTAGCTTATTTTCGGTTTCCTTCACCAACGCTGTATGGCTGTGTAAAACCACAACACTTAGGTACTCTAGGAGACTACTTCATGTGCTCAGGCATGCCAGCTCCCTCTGTACAAACTAATGTCATCCAGTACTTTTGTTCTTCAAGGCATTGCTGGGATTGTGTTTTGATTTCATCCATCTCTTGTCTTGCTAGTGACCAGTACGCGTGGATGCCTAAGAATAGAAGAAAAAGACGTCTTGTTCAGGCATTATTAATGAAGCTGGGCAGGCAGGTGTGTTGGGCGACTTTCTACTGTAATGTATCGGATAGGGTCTGTTTCATGTCTCAAGCGATTACCAGGTCAGTTTAGTATTTCACGATTTTAGAGTAGGGGTGCTTCGCGGGGCTGCAACGAGATGTGATGGAACACATTATCTGGCACTTTATACTGTGTTTTACAGACAATAGCCTGTTGAAGTGCATATGTTCTAATACATCAAGCCATTACTTTTATTAAGGGGGAAAATTGTTTTTATAGCACACAACCCTGTGTTCTCCCCCGACGTAATGTTACCGTATTCTATTATACAAGGATGTGAGCACGTTAACTTCTCGCTTCGGGGTCTTTTATTAGGACCGTGAGTAACGCGGATTCTACCGAAAATAGGCTATGGTAAAGGAAACCATTCTCGTGCTGATGTTGAGAAGAACTAACGAAGTTAGCAGTGTTTTGACTGATAAACTGTAGCGTTAGGCGGGGGAAACGAGTAGGTCAGAATCCTCGTTCACAGGTGCAAGCACAGACCTCCTATTTATCAAAGCAGTTCTGACACTAGCGATAGCCTCAAACTTCACAAGAGAATTTGCATTTGTTTATGTTACAAGAGATTGCAGCTGATAAAACCGTACTGTGGGGGCTCACCACGGGGGTTTATCGGGGCTGTATATACCTGTGTTATTGGGTTCTAATCCGGGGAATAAAGCGAGGATCAAGTGTGGTACGATACAGGGATATTTCTATTGTCAAAACTAGTTACACTGTGTTAGTGACCGTTTAGGGGAGTAGTTATTAATCAAGGGAAGGCTGCTTTGATAAAATCACGAAGAAGCCGACACATAAGCTATCGAAAACACTCGGGAAGGGTTTAATCAAATCGTCAATTTCTGTGGATACTCCTCATTTTCAAAGAACGATATTAACTTATTCCAGAGTGATTGTCTGCCTTTTCGATACCCTTACATGCCTTCACCGAACTTGTGTATTTTGTGATGATGCCATGAATGTTTGATCTGTGTTATAGCAAACATGGATATTAAAATAGAGAAAAAACCTCCATGAAAAAAATTAAAAATTAAAAATTTTAATTATTGTGTTTGTTATATGTTGTGTTGAATGTTACTGCATCGTTAAATTGGTACACGGAGACAAACAGGGCGTTACTAAGAAAAGCTGTTAATCCATGGTTGATATATTTGCATATTTGTTATGTTGATGATATCATACATGCTTTCTCTTATAAAGACTGCAAAAGCAAACAAATGCACTACGTCAGGAATTCATGGTAGAAGTAACCTTTACTCGAATTGAAGCAAACACGAACGATCTGAGGAGATCTAAGCTCCCCATGTGACTGAAGCTGGATTCCGGTCAAGCGAAAGAATTGTATAATCAGCATACAGTACCAAAGATATTGGGATATGAACTAATTTAATTTCTTTCGAATTCGAGACGTTTTGACATTTTTTTTATGGCAATCATAAGGGATTCTTGTATGAGTTGTCGTTTAATCCCTATATAAAATTAACGTTGGAATATAACATTCCGTTAAATAATCATTCAGTCAGTTGTCAAAAAAGTGTGACAATGGAATTTCAATTATCTTTTACAACTTGATAAATAATAAGGATAAGTTCGAAATTATATTTCATGCATCACCTAGATGTAAGTAAAAGAAAAACTAAAAATACCACAATGTCAAAACGCAAGAACAAAAACGTTATTGGAAGTAGATACGAAAAGACAACGGCACCAAAATAAAACACCATTGACTTACCGAATATCAGGAGTAAACGATATGCTCCTGAGGGTACACGTTTCCTGACACTACACTTGACATCTAACATTAAGTTTTCTGTCAAATTCAAACAATCTACTGGTTTTTGAAATCATCTATGTAATATATCGACGCTGAATAAATGGTGTTGAATTTAGTAAATATAGAAAGCAAACGCGCAAATGCCTTTTTTATTGTGTGCAAAAACAGACAGATATTGCATAGGATCAAGAGTCACAACACCGTAGTTGATGAACTAGTCTGTCACTTATCAGCCCCACCACCAAAAAAAGGAAAACGCATGTATAAGATGTGTTGTAAATACAAATTAATACTGCATTGTCATAAAAAGGACAAAAATATACCACAGCGCCATCCAAAATGACAAAATATACCACAGCGCCATCTCAAAAGGACAAAATATTCACAGCCCAATCTCAAAAGGACAAAATATACCACAACGCAATCACAAATGACAAAATATACCACAGCGCCATCTCAAAAGGACAAAATATTCACAGCCCAATCTCAAAAGGACAAAATATACCACAACGCAATCACAAATGACAAAATATACCACAGCGCCATCTCAAAAGGACAAAATATTCACAGCCCAATCTCAAAAGGACAAAATATAC
>JAUMHH010184288.1:0-14708 GCA_032359455.1 Chlamys rubida | reverse complement strand
TATAAATTATTTAAAAAATACTTTTTTGTCAAAGCTTTGAAAAACAATTGAAGAGACTTGAAACTAAATACTGTTTTCAATTTTTACACTTGACTTTTTGATCGTTGACATGATTTAGGTGAGTTACAAGAAAGCTGGCTTGAGCACAGAATCCGTGTCATTCTCGGCCAGTTTTATTCAGCATATATGCTGGGAAGCCCGCTGGCTGGAGTTTTGTTCCAATCAAGTGAAGCCTATAGCTAGCTGTTGGTTGGCGGGCACCAGATTAACCTGAAGCAAGTATAGGCCTATGGATCTAATGCTTCAAGCCAAGTTGGAGCTTAATTTTCCATATATCAATGTAGCAAATGTAACAAAATGGGTTGAAAATTAGGTAATTAATGAGAAAGAATGGAACCATCTTATAACATGCAAGATAGTGGGTACTGTATCAATAGTGAGCAGTGCTTTGGTCAAAAGTACATCTGAGGTCAAATCTAACGATTTGGGTAACACTGTGCATTGATTGACGGGGGACTGTTGAATTGTAGATGCTATAGGGCTATCCATCTAGTGGCGACCAGGTCCGTCATGGATGACATAGAGATAGGAATGAGAGTGTGAACTCCCCAAATCAGACGGGGGTAACTGTCATTGCCATATGGTACATCCAAGTATTGTTGTTTTGGCAGGGGAAAGTTAGATTAGAAGTTAGATTAAATTGTCGCACGTGCCTAATTATATATGTACAAGGGGTGGTATGGGATCATGAATAGTTAATATATAAGATATATACTATGAGTTTTGATAAAACGGACTTGCACAGGGAATTTAGAGAGAGGCGCCAAAAGACTGGAGAGAGAGAGAGAGAGAGAAAGATCGATCTATGCTCAAATGGACTTGAGAGAGGGAGTCTGCTCCAGTAGGGGGCAAGATTAGATTGTCGTGGCCACAATGTGAAGTGAATAAAATACTAATCCCACATGTGTTGTCAGCGTGTTATGTCACGCAAATATAAGCTCAAACTCTGCTTACGGCAATTTTCTATGGCATCGTATGAACAACTTAGACAAGATCGGTTTCTTTGACAAAGTGCTGATTTCCATGACAATGTGTGAATAACTGGGCCGAATTTGTCTGCTATTGCAATGGCTGAACAACCAGTCCAATGTTGATTTTCCATGACAATGTTTACAAGCAGAAAAAATTTGGTTTCCATGGCAATGCCTGAACAATCCCATTTAAATTGATTTCCACAATATGATTGCATCATTGTCTGCTAGAAATAATAAGATTTAATCTGGCAGTTTCATTTCTTTTTAATAATTTATCATATTAAAATAAATTCATATTAGACACTTGTTCATGTATAAAACAAAAATAGCAACAAAAATTAATTGAGGCTTGCTATTGATATATCACCATCACAGAGGATATATAATACTTGCCATACACCTAATGACACAGTAAATATAAAACCCAAGTCCAGGTCAGTAATACTTTAACACTAATGAATAAAAAAGATCTATTTGCATACCAAAATCTTGTGAATGGAAAAACATAATATTAAAGTCATAAATACTACTTCCAGGTTGATTTTTTTGTTGATTACACCATCATGGTTATAAACAAATGAAAATGATAGGCTGAAAGCATTCTGATGATCAAAACAATATGGTATACATTATACAATAATATAGCACATTATTTCGTAGGGAGTTTTTTTTTACACAAGATATCAATTGAGACTTAGAATCGCCATCACAGAAAGGCTTAGATTACTGTCACTATCCAGGTCCCGTACCATGTTGGGTCGAGATAGTGACATCAAGAAAATCTCTAAAAGAATATTTCAATAGTGGATGTGGATTTAATTGTTTTACTATTGGTGTGCACATCATTGAAATGAAATAGTTGTGTTTTAAGTCAGTTGTGCACTTTCCTGGTCACTGTTGACAAGCTGTAGTCCCAGACTATCACTGAATTGTTTTTCAAGAAACTTTGAAAAAATCAGGCATAATTTTTAGGATCACGTTTCTGGCAGTGGTTCATCGTCATCCTTCAGCCCCAATTCTCTCAGGAAAGAATTTTCCTCGTCCATATATGCAGCATATTCCTGTTTTTGACGATATTCAATTTCCTCTTCTGAAAGCTGTATATTTGGAGCAATCTGAAATACGAAAAATAAATTCAGGAACTAATTCTGTGTTCTTCATATTGCCTATTTACTATAAAGATCAGGTCTACAGGTGATGGGGGCCACTTTGTAGTGTTGTCTGACTGAAAGCTCTCAGCTTGGATATGACACCATGATGTCACGTTATTCTGACAACAGGCTAATCAGAGGTTTCTTGGGAGGCACTGTCATTAAAAATTAGTATTGTACGGATAAAAA
This sequence comes from Chlamys rubida, assembly GCA_032359455.1. Lineage (NCBI taxonomy): Eukaryota > Metazoa > Mollusca > Bivalvia > Pectinida > Pectinidae > Chlamys > Chlamys rubida. Next base: position 12,334 of record JAUMHH010184288.1, on the reverse strand, counting down.
AAAATCTGCAGATCAGTACTGTTTTATCAACCTATAACTTAAAGTTGCTAAGATCTTATGACCTAGACATGAATTGCATGAATACAAAACTCAAGGATGCATATAATAAATACACACGGCTTGTTTCAATGGTCAAGAACTGGAATATTAAGCACATGGCAGTTAGACGATCAACATATTCTAACAAGCAATAAACAATACAGTAAATACTTACTGTATTGATTTAATAAAACATTTAATTGCTCTATTCGTATATAAGCAATACATCATTATACAGCCCTTATCTGTGGTGTAGAAATGTACTGACCCCCATCTTCCTCTTGTGTTCTTGCTCTAGCTCCCTCTTCTCCAGCTCCCTGAAGTCCCAGCGTGACACAACAAAAGCACGCCTCTTCACCTCACGCTCAAAGTAGTTGGATATGCCAGTGTACTGGAAGGGAAAATTGGATGTGACTTAGGAGGATAGAGAGATTCAACTCAACATAAATGTTATTACTTTTTATTGAAAACACATCAGAATTATCATTTTTGTATGAATAAAGCACAATACAATTTTGCATATGTAATACATGTACATGAATGTGAAGTACATTGGTAGTTAACCTTTTCACCACTGTAGTTCATAATGGACTCATCCAGATCAATGCATGGAAGAAGCTACTTAAGTTACTTTGGGGTGAAAGGATTAATCAGAGATATGTTTGATTTGTTACCTCGTTGGCTGTGGGTTGCCTCAAACTCCAGGGAATTTCCAATATGTGAAGTGTACCAGCACTGTCACCCACTGCCATCAGGTGCTGCTTCTCTGTAGGACAACATAGAAACATAAACAAGAGGTCATTGGGGCCTGTATTTACTCAACAAAAAAACACATAAAATGAGGTCCATGGGGTTTGTACTACCTCAACAAAAACCATATATAAAAAGAGGTCCATGAGGCTTGTATTACCTCAACAAAAAACATAAAAAGAGGTCCATGGGGCTTGTATTACCTCAACAAAAACCACATATCAAAAGAGGTTCTTGGGGCCTATATTTAGTCAAACAATGACCAAATGAAACAAGTGATCCATGCGGGCCTGTATTGTATACATAATTTTGTGAACCTTGGGACCTTTCTCAAGAACTTTATTAGAACAGTGATGCTTTTGTGGGTTTTTTTTAAAACCCAATTTGAATTTTCTGTCTACACATGCATTCTAAAAAGGATAAGTATTAAACAATTTCATTATTGTGAACAGTTCAACAGAGGATCTTCAAATCCAGAACTGACTAAATCTTGTTGTCTTTTGAACCCGACAGGTTTATATACTCACGTGACACAGGGAAAGGGTAGAGTGAAGTGATGGGGACAGGCGACACATTCTGTGTCATACAGGGCTCGTGTGTCTTGTCGAGGAGATCCCAGATATCCACACTGCCGTCCACTTTAGCTATAAAGAACACACCAGGTCGTGATGGTGACCAGTGTCCAGCGCTCAGTTTGACTGTACTGGCAGAGGACTGCAGGATTGGACCACTCTGTTTATGTAAAACATTACAGTTGAAGCCATTAATTTGGACGCATTGCATATACTTTAATTTTTTGTTTGGTAAAATAATACATATACATACAAATTCCGAGAATAATCATTTAAGAAGCAATATTCATTCACTTTCCCTTTAATATATTTGTTTGTAGACTATGAACGGACATAAAACATCGCAACAAGGAACAAAATAAAAACTAAATAAAAAGTCACATTGTACTGTATTAAAGTTATTAAGCCACACTTTAGTAGTAAAGTGGTCACACTCTTTGAAAGACGATAGATGTACGAGATGTTACTACAAATTATAAACAATGTCCTGTGGTTTAACACACTGGAAAGCAAGCTGTACTATAGACTTGCACTACCATACTGTAACACTCCAGTTAGATATTTCAACACACATAATACATGTATACACGAGGACAAATCTCACTATTCTACTTAAATCATTAAACATATTTTAAATAAAGACACTGTGTAATTGGGTTTTTGTTGATTTTGTATATTGAAAGACAAGTCAGTTAATTGGTATCTTCAAAATACAGGGATAATATTCCACACCGGACACCACAATATATCTACTCTGTACACTCAGATTTCTCATGACAAAATCTTGTACAGGTTGACTTGTCTGGTACCTGTTACTGAATCCTGTATACCTTTGATCTCAGAGTAATACTTTAATTAAAGACAAAATTCCTCAATATAACTTTTTCAGGGATTTCAATTTTACTCGTATGTTCCAGAGCATTGTCACTAGTTTAGGCAAATGTTCTTTGTGTATCATCAACAATTTTAAGTTACACACCACGATTAGCACTACAGCTATAATAAATCAAACATTAATATGGGGTTTTGATTTAGCAGTTTTATAACTTAGTACTTTTGAAATAGCAAAAAAGTCACTAAGTATAATTACCATTTGCACAGGTACATTAACAACTAGAACTGTCGCCTGCAGACTTATACTCCCCACCTGTGCCAAGAACCCTAGGAATAGCTCTTTGGAGAACATTTATAACAAAAGGGCATAACTCCTTATATTGGGATGGGGGGATCCAGCTTATACACTTTATTCACATCCTCTTAATGCAAGTGTTACATGAACCATACATGTATCAATCGAATCTGTGCAGTACTTTGGGAGGAGCAGTGTGAACAACATTTTAAAACAAAGGTGCATAACTCCTTAATAAGGGGAGGTAACACCAATTTACATACTTCATTGACATCCCCTCGATATGAGGGTTCTGTGTACCAAGGATTATTCAAATTGGTGAAGTATGTTGGCTGGAGTGGTGTGAACAATGGTTTTACATTAAGGTAGGTGCATAACTCCTATAAAAATTAGCAGAACTGAAATATCAATCACAGGTGCACCCCACACCTTCAGAGTGAGTGGACTGCATCAGTGAGGGTTAATGAAACTTGGCTGGAATCTGTAGGAGTTGTGCATACAAGATTGTATTGGTTGACTTTTTGTAAAAAGGGGCATAACTCCCATTAAAATGACTTTACCAAAATGATAATCGCAGGTGCACAATTTCAGAGTGTGTTGATTAAAATGAAATTCATCTGAAAACTGTAGGAGGAGTTGTCCGGACACGATTATGTCTACAGACAGACTGACGGACAAACAGACAACGTGTTTATAGTATACTCCTTTCTTCGAGCCTGAATATCCTATTTTACAGTTACCAGGCAGTGTTGGAGTTTGTGTAGGGTGTGTAGGGTTTGACTTTTGCCTTTTTTGCACTGTTTAATGAGGGCTAATTTACCATTACAGTGAAGATTAATAAACGTAGTAATCACATATGAAGGGCAAAACTAACACTGTGCAAATATGGATGTTACTGGGCTAGTCTGACTGGGTGGATGTTTCCCTGTATGGGCTAGTCTGACTGGGTGGATGTTTCCCTGTACGGGCTAGTCTGACTGGGTGGATGTTTCCCTGTACGGGCTAGTCTGACTGGGTGGATGTTTCCCTGTTCATGCTAGTCTGACTGGGTGAATGTTTCCCTGTACACAGTGTTAAACCACACAGGTGAGGATTGAAAACATTAGGAGAATTAACACCTTCAGTTTGCTGAAAGTGATCAAATTCATGTTTATCTAAATTGTTGGTGTTTTTTTTTAATACAAATTAGAAATTATTAAACAATGAATACTCCAAACTGTTGACCACAGACAAAATGTATGTAATGAGATATTTCCATTATCTATAATACTTAAGAATCCCTGTGCCACTGCCGGCAAAATACTACAGAAGTCTAATTTTATTTTTATTTTCAGAAATCGTTCATTAAAGCTGGTGTCATACTGATAAAATAGTTTCTGATTTGTAGTGAGTTTTGGCAGTGGTACGGGGATCCTTCAGAGACGTCAGTTTGTTCGAGCAATCTACCAAACATAATCCAGGACAGTTATATATATATGTCCAGTCATACATTCGTATTCCATTTCAATGCAAGCATTCTAAAAAAATTATGAACATTAACCTTTTTAATACATATATACAAAAGGAAAACACCATCTTCAGGATAAATTTCTACAAAAAATCCACAGAAATTTGTGTTTATTTTTATGAATTTGAGAGTGGACCTTTTCCCTCCACAATCGGGAATTTTTAACGACTATTTCATCGCCATTTAAACAGGAAAAGAGTGTATTTTTATCAAAATATAGGCCCTAAAAAGACTTACTTCTTTACTGAGTACAACTTACCTAGGTTTACTCATTAGGCCAGGATTTTTATTATAAGGTAACTATTTTGTTAAAACATTACAATCAGTAGTGCATATTGGTTAATGACATCAAAAACCTTCTCATTTTCACACAAATTAATTCAAATTTCAAATCTGCATTTTTGTAAAACATCACAGCATTCAACTCTAGCCATGCAAGGACTGCCGTCCTCGCTATACTTACGTTCCTTTTGGCCTCATTAGGGTCAACCTGCAGTACCCCATAAGTAAATACCAATCAATGATACATCAGGATCATCCTGTCTGTCCCCATAAGTAAATACCAATCAATGATACATCAGGATCATACTGTCTGTCCCCGTAAGTACACACCAATCAATGAGACATTGCTTACCCAAATCCTGTGTAAAATGTCTTATAAAACTTAACAAAGATTTTTTTTTTTTTTTTAAACCATTAACAGTACTGAGCCTTTTATTTGCTTTTACCCGTTTCTGTTTACCATTTTGTTTACAACTGCATACATGAGTGCAAAAATAAATATGCAAAATCAAAAGTCTGTTTAGTGATATAATAATATTGTATGACGTAAGGTTATCTGTGTCTATTATAAACAGAAATGTTTTTTTTTAATGCTGAAATAAAACAAATATTGAAAAAGAAACGTAATCTCGTATGACAAAAAAACAGAAAACATATTCGCCTGAATTTTTGCAGAAATCAGAACTTTAAGAAACTAAAAATTGTATATTTTATATTTTTTTTATCCTACTGTTGCATGTAATTAAATTTTGATCTATTAACAGTGTCCTAATTAATTTGACTTGTTATATCTATCTCTAATACATGTTTTTAATTACACATTCCAAGTGTAAAAATTTGATATAAACATCTAATACCCATATAAACAGTTCTATACATGAAACGCTGAACAAATGAACAAAATTCTTATTAAATTTATCAACTTACGTTGACCGATTCCTTCCAGAGTGTGTAAGTCCACCCTCCGATGCACAAAACCACGTCCTTAAAGAAAGGAGAGCGCTGTAGGGTGGTGATAGGTCCATCATGAATCGAGTGGTAAAAGTCAGGCTTTGGTGCTGGTGTGGGCGTAAAGGTGTAATAACGTCATTGTAACATACAGCAGGTACTTATGTCGAGGCATAAAATAGTCACTATTTCAGCAACTAACAAAACATGTCCTTGACTAATGACACAGAAACACATAGCTTCTTCAACGTTATTCTAAAAACATAATTTTAAAAATGAAATTACATTCACACAGGGAAAATGAAATTTGAATATTTATTTTTTCTAAAACTTTCTTGGACAATTCATCTGCAAAGTATAAAAGTTTCAATCATTGTAAGTAAGTTTTGACTTGTTTTCTTTGAAAATATGCTTGGCAGTAACTTAAAGATTTAATCTAAGCAACTTGAAATAAATAATTTCTTTGGATAAAAGTTACTATCTAAAAAGAATTTGAATAACTGGTAGTTTTAAAGTAGTTTTGAAATGCCTGGATGATAACAATTTTACATACATGATTGGATATATCACGAGAATGAACCATCATTGATTGAATATCAATGGAATAATCAAGGAATATTAACCTAGAAAAAGATATCTGATATCTAGATGTGTCTTACTTTGAATTTTTCCTGTGTCTTGATCTTTCTGTGGCATCCAGTCGACATAAACAATCTCGCCGTCCTACGGTTGGTGTGGGAATGAAATAGCATGATTTTACATAATTCACAAGTCTTCATCCAATTCTCACCCAATAAATTAGTATGTCTATATAATTCACAAGACTTCCACCAATTCTCACCCAATAAATTAGTATGTCTATATAATTCACAAGTTTTCGTCCCATTCTCACCCAATAAATTAGTATGTCTAGGTACATAATTCACAAGTCTTCGTCCCATTCTCACCCAATAAAAATGTATGTCTACATAATTCACAAGACTTTCTCACATTCTCACCCAATACATGTATAACACTACACAATAAACCACCCAGTATTGTAGAAACTTTATCAGATCAAATAGAAATAATCAACTACAAAATTCCTCAAAGAACAGTAAATTATACTATAAATATAAAAGATGAAATGAAGAAACTAGTAAATAGGGTTATTTGTATGTACACATAATTAATTTATCATTAATAAAAAGATGCAGGTTACCAGTGTTAATTTACAAATTATTTTCAGTTGAAGAAACATGCTTTTAACTCGTTCACCCCAGAAACCACACTTGAACTCTTCAAATTCAAAGGTTGGAATAGGCCATTGTGAAATTTCAGGGGTGAATGAGTTAAGAAACAGATTATGTATGTTATCAGAAACTATTACCCTGATTAATAGTAATAAAGTTAATTGTATAATGCTTGTACAAACTCTGCTCAATCAAACAAACATGTTATAACCAACAACTTTGATCCTGAAACCAGTGCATATCAGCAGTGTTACTGTACTGTCAGAGTTAAACAGTATTAATGGTTATACAATATAAAGTTTAGTGAAATACAAAGCGCATGCATTCATGCACATTCACACCATGCAATATTAATGTAGAGAGACAGAGACAGATAGAAACAGCAATTAATGTTATTACAGAAACACCACACATCGGATATATACCACACAACATGCTGCTATAGTTAACATTGACTTGCAGTGAAAAAGTATACCTGTGAGTATAGAAAGAACATGCAATTAATTAACATCATGGCAGACAAAGTTACCTACTCAGTCTACATTCTGTGTATAGATATCTACTGAGATAGTACACAGGTCAATGTCCTATTTATAGATCACATGTCTGGTCCTCACTGTACACTGGTGTTTAAGGGGACAGAGGACTGACCGATATGGCTATGTTTAGAGGTAGTGTTAAGGGCAAAAGGGGATGGATACCAAAAAAGTAAACTAGTGTTTAGGGAGAAGGGACCGACACCAAAACGAGAACATTAGTGTTTAGGGTAATAGGGGACCAACACCCAGAAGTAAATTAATGTTTAGGAGGACAGGGGGCTAACACAGGAGTAATAAGGTTTTGAGGGTATTCAGAATGCTATTAATAACATAATATTCAAATAACACACAGTTCAATATACATATATATATATGTTATTTTAAGCAATCAGACATTACCTAAAATGTAGGGACCTAAGTTAAGACCTATGTAAGTCATGAGATTTAATAGGGTCACTGTTTGAGGGTATCCACATACCTCAAGACCACAGAATTCTAAATGACAGATTCATGTCTAAATTGAATTGATTTTCAAGTATTAAACCTTTTTAATTTCCACACGTTACACAAGAGTACTACAGGGCTGGACAATGTATGCCCCTTCCATGCCAACTTGACGTCCTTAAAATCCTTCTCATGCATTACTGTATTTAAATGTATGCAAATACATGTGCGGTACCCAGTATATAAATGTAGTGAGAAGCTACTTTTGTGCTGCATTCCTCTATAAAGTTGATGATTGTTCCTGGGATGTGATGAAAGGAGAAAACATACTGTACTTGACCAACTTAAGCTAAAGGAATATATATGTCATAGAGACTTTACAAAAATAAATTTGAGGAGAAATTACTTCCCTTAAATTTGTCCTTATTATTGTAACTACATGTATTGACAAAGTTTCATCAGCATCCAGTTATATTAATTTGACTAAGTTATTGTACAAAAACTCTATACCAATCAGAGAGCAGTATGCTAATGAATAATGTGTGGATTTTTTTTCAACTTCGAACTAAGCCTCAGTCTTTGTATAATGTAAAATGCTTAACAAGATTCATAAAAGTTGAACAATATTTATTATCTTGCTGAAACTGAAGTGTGGATGTTGACCAATCAGAGCACATTATGCTCATTAAGTATGCACAGATTTCGAAATCATTCTCAGTCTTTGTATATTGTTTATGTGTATTGAGTTTAATAAAAATCAAACAATATTTAAGCAAGTTATCTTGCAGAAATCAAAGTGTGGTAGGGTGCTACATGTACCATAATACGTTGCATCAAAATTTTTGGCGGGTTTTTCATGTCTGTAGGAAGGGAGTGAGGGTTCAAGTTTCAAATAGCTACAATATTAATTTAAAGAAAAGGTCTGAAACCGGGTATTTAAATATCTGTTATCAGAAAATGTATCTGGTAGTAAGGTCACAGGTGTCAAACAGGATATAAATATAGAACTTGTTAACAGCAGTAGTTTAAATGAAGGTAATTAAAAATTGAATGGAATGTGAAATAAAAGTACAAAAGGAAACATTATATGTGTTAACAGGTTAAATACGGAAAACAAAAGGGCAAGAAAGTAGTACAGTGTGGAAATGGTGGATGTTGAGGTAATAACACAGCGTGGCAGTGATGGACCCAGACATGTAGTCTTATAAAGCAGACATATATATACAGGGCACTACTGGCGAGCTAACACTGGGGGGGGAGGGCAGCATTCTCACACCCCCAAACCAACTCTCAATGAATTGAAAACCTAACACTGGAAGAGACAATATTCTAACAATCCCAAACCTTATAAGATAAGTTTTTCAATCCATCAGAAAAATCAAAGTATTCATCATTATGTATCACATATCAAGACAAAATCTAGATAAATTAATAATGCTTGATTTATCAGTTAATATTTTTTTTCTCTTTTATAGTTCCTATTTCCATGCCAATATTATTTTTGCACTTTTCTGCTGTAATTTATTCCATAGCACACATCTATTAGATAGTATAATTCAAAACGTCGATCCATGACCTCAACAATTATTTCACATAAAACACCCTGTACACACAAAGTAATAAAATAGAGAATTGTTCTATAATTTTGGGGACATTCAGTGTTTGAATGCCTTTACTTCCCCAAAACACAAAAGAACATTTTCTACAAAAGTCTACAATAAATCTGTGAACAGGCCTCAAAGAACTTTCGATAAGAACATTTTTAAGGACAATGAGTCTGACTAAAGTTTATAATCAGATTTCGCACTAGATTTTGTTCTCATATGCAAAACATATGCGAATGTCTTATAAAGCTAGTTTAAATCAAGGTAATTTCTGTGATGGAGAAATAAAATACTAAACATAACACTGTTTTAATTGCCACTATGATCATGGAAATGGAGAGGACTGTTTTGGGGGAAATTGTTGGCCAGACCACATAAAACAGAGCTGGTTTGGGAAACGTTCAGGTGTTAAATTGATCTTATGTTCTATAATTATACAGCATAATACTACTGGAACACATTAATTCTATACAACAACATTGTCACAATTATATAAACTTTATATAATCTACACACAAGTATCAAACAATGTGAAATGCGAGATGACTTTCCCGTACTTTGTGCAACACAAAGAGTTCAGCCTTGAGAGAGAGAAAGCTAACTGTGTAGTGCTCTGTATAAACCCTGTGGGTGTATACGAATGTGCGTCAGCAAGACAGACAAACGGATAAAGATAAATAGCTATAGACAGAATGACAAGTTTGTCGTGCATGCAAACAGGTGCTGTGCAAGTCAGAAATAGAAGACTACAGAGAATCCAGACTCATAATCATTATGTGCTATTTCAGGGCCCCACGCCCCACCCTAGAAATAAGGGTGGGGTGTGGTTCATTGTGGGGACAGAGGCCCCACCCCCGGATTGAAGGTGGGACATGACCTGAGTGACCTGGAGGACAAGTACCTCTGTGCCAACATAGAAATGAGTCTTGACACTCTGCAGTGTTCTCTTGTCCTTGCCAGACCCCGGCTTTGTGTAATAGCCACCCCCCATGGCTGGGTCCTTTGTCATGTCTACACCATCCATGGCTTTGCCTACTGCAAAGTACAACATTCATGGGATTATTTATTTAACATATGTCAGAATATAAACATATATAGAAATTCTTAGATAATGAGCATTATTAACTGACAAAATATTTCAAACAGATTCCATGTATGAACTTAAGCAATTCAATATTAAAAATAAAATACATTGTATGTTTAAACATTTAACAAGAACAAAACAAAGGTATATTTGGTTATATAACAATGAATATAATAAATCAATTGTTTACAGAACTAATGTAAACATGCTAGATTAAGAATAAATTTGTGTATTTATACACAGAATAAAATGGTATATACCCACTTTTAGCAAAATTTGCTGTATTGCTGATAAGATCAACCAAACAGTATTTTGTATCTCTACCTATTGACTGTAATTTAGGCAGTCAAAAGAGACACATATATTACTTAACACAGTAAAATGTTGACTTTTACACAAAGTTTCAAAAGAATGATAAAAAAATAAGAAAACAACTAAAATCATATTTTGTATATTCTATATATGAAATGACTGTAAGAATTGAATAAGTTGTATTGCTAGATACCTACTGAAATACAGCTTATTCTCTCATAGAACAGACCCAAGTGTTGAGGTACCCCACAAGTATGTACAGCTGATTTTATTAATGTGCTATACCTAAGTCCTACACAAGTACAGCTGATTTTATTTTTAAGCTATACCTAGGTTCTTCACAAGTACAGCTGATTTTATTTTTGAGCTATACCTAAGTCCTCCACAAGTACAGCGGATTTTATTTTTGAGCTGTACCTAGGTTCTTCACAAGTACAGCTGATTTTATTTTTGAGCTATACCTAGGTTCTTCACAAGTACAGCTGATTTTATTTTTGAGCTGTACCTAGGACCCCTACAACTAAGACATGCATTTAATTATAAGGTCAAATGTTTAAAATCTGGAAAGTAAGTATATCAAAATACAATTTTTCAGCTTATGATAAACATAATTTATAGTCAGTGTCGGTAAGTACACCCACTTTATCGATTAAGGTTGCTTTGTTCACAGAATTCCCATACTTACAGGAGCCTCGGTCTCCCTGTTTTTCCTGTATGGTAAACTTTGTGGGACTGTGATCACCTCCAGGCTCAGATTTGTGTAGTGTCACCTTAAAAACATATATAAAACATTGTGCAAACTCCTACACATAATGCTAAATGAACATTTTTGACCATTTCATTTTCATCATTTTGATAACACAGCAGAATTTTTTTAAAAGATAAAAGGGTGAAAATTTGATGGGGGCAAAAATGTAAATTATGGTCAAGTATGCTAAATGTCTATTATTATGTATATACGGTACCCAAAAAATGATAAATATTGATTTTTTTAAAATATATATAATATCTGTTAACCAGAATGAATGAAGTCTTCTAACTATAATCCTGAAGATTTATCACATTTAATTCACCAACAGATGGCTGAACACAGATTAGGCTGAGCTCTGTCAGCAAGTGAAGAACCTGTATCTCTCTTATTTAACATAAAACACACAGCTATATTCAGTGAGACAAACCTTGAGAATAGGTTTCCATGACAGATCAAGATGTTTAAAGGTGTTGGGGACACCTATGGGGTTTTTGGGGCCTTTGTCACTCTCCTTTGTGGTAATGATTTGTCCAGGACCTTTCGCAGGCCGAGTATCCCACACCAGTACAGAGCTGTAATGACACAAGTAGACAGATATAGTTCAAACTTAATATCCCTGTGTACAACGGACGGTAAACATAAAATATACGGGTAGTCAAAGTTATCCATCCTTGATATTAATGAACAGCTTATAGACCAAAACTTTGTAAGACACCAATGTCTTATATGCTCACAGAGAACAGTACTCACTAGTCTGTGGATCTGTATAACAAGGACAGTACTCACTAGTCTGTGGATCTGTATAACAAGGACAGTACTCACTAGTCTGTGGACCTGTATATAGAGGACAGTACTCACTAGTCTGTGGACCTGTATACAGAGGACAGTACTCACTAGTCAGTGGATCTGTTTACAGAGGACAGTACTCACTAGTCTGTGGACCTGTATGTAGAGGACAGTACTCACTAGTCTGTACACCTGTATACAGAGGACAGTACTCACTAGTCTGTGGACCTGTATATAGAGGACAGTACTCACTAGTCTGTGGACCTGTATACAGATGGCAGTACTCACTAGTCTGTGGACCTGTATATAGAGGACAGTACTCACTAGTCTGTGGACCTGTATACAGAGGACAGTA
>JAUMHH010184277.1:0-14709 GCA_032359455.1 Chlamys rubida | reverse complement strand
CAGTAAGATAAAACTCTCCAATATTTAACCTCAGTAAGATAAAACTCTCCAATATTTAACCTCAGTAAGATAAAACTCTCCAATATTTAACCTCAGTAAGATAAAACTATCCAATATTAAAACTTGAGTAACATAAAAATTCACCAATATTAAACCTTTGAAATAAGGAAACCCCTCTACAACCTACCCTAAGTTTGAACCCCGAGTAAGATACACACCCCACCAACCCCGTTGTGCCGAGAGCCCAGAGCACTATTTTATTTCCTACTGTGACATTCTGCCGGTGCCACACGCCACAGACATTAACCAGGGATTGTGGTCATTGGACTGGTCAACGAGACAAGGCATCTACCTGATTTACCTATAAACCTTTCGTATTAATGTCAGATCGCGCCCAATAAAGGATTTTATGGTGATCTAGTTCGGTGTTCTGTATCGTGAGAGCTGGACACTTAATTGATTCTGGGTACAGTACCTGTGGGTCACAGCCAGCTACTCAAACCAAATCTGACAAATTTTGTGTGAAACGGAAATGTTTTGATGTGGTGAAATTTACACAAGTAAAGTGCTATTCCTGGCAACGTATGGCCATTCAGCGTGATTGATTTTACGCGATTGATGAAGCTAGAATTTGTCGGTGCAGACATATCGATTCGTCGTATCAGATATTTTTTTTTTAAACTTGTTGCACATAACGTGTCGCAAATTTCCGGATTGATATATTTATTTTACTTGGCTATCTAATTGTATTTATGATTAGAAGTGGAAAGGTAATTTAATCAATACTCCAGGAATCGGTGAAGCTATCAGACCTCGTTAGGGACCCAGCAGCACAGCTTCATCATTTTATGACAAGCACAGTAATTTTAAACATAGTTCTAGTCCCTGGGTTATTTTGACCCAGACAGTATTCCCGACACGTGAGTAGATATCATTCAATTTTGATATGAATTTATTAAATACTCGTTTCTGCTTTTGTGTAATTCTAAGTGGTAGGGTGGTTTAATAGCATACCTGTACAGAACAGTATTTTTAATGTGTATAAATTGTCTGTGCTGTTGATTCTGGTTTCTGTAAGATTGTTAAAGAAATATACAAATGATTACATCATTTAATAAGATTGGCTGAGTCATACTTGGAAGTATCAACAAATCTAATAAAATTTTAATTTTTTGGGAAAAAAACTCATGGAACGTCGATAATAAAAACCTGCAAGGAAAAATGGTGTTCAGAGTAAGTTCAATCCCTGATGACGAAGAGTGACAGTTGCTACTTAGTGTGTTATCTCCCCTGTAGGAACTCTGTGATAGACATTTATGTGTTCAGAATATTTTTGATTAGAAGTTGTAGATAGAGATTGTTTTTATATAGCTATTCTAAATAAATGTTTCTTCAGGATTGAAGTGATGACTATTAAAAGAGTAAAATGAAATGCATTGTTTTTTCAAGCTATTTCATAGAATTATATAATTTTCAGAGTTTGATGGAACAGAATAAGCCGAAAATTGTGTTCCGTTCAGTGTCATACCTTCTGATAGAGGGCGTTGAAGTCGGGTATCACACGTGCTGGGTGTGCGGTATGTGACTGTCGGGTCATTCAGCGGTACCACCGACAGTGCACATGTTTTTTGTTTTTTTTTGAGAAATGTACACCATCTTTCTAAGAGTTTTTGATATTCGTAATCAATTGATGGAATGGTTTTGAGTGAATTCATGATGTAGATACGAAATGTGAGAAATTTGAGCGAGTTTGATGTGTAAATACTGTCGGCGATTATGCGCTCCATACAATAAAGTTTTGGTTTTTGTCAGAGGGTGTGGTATTGGAGGGAAACATATATGATTTTATAGAAGTCTGTGCTTGCGTAAAGTGGGAAAATGTTATGTTTTTATTAAAATTTGGAAAATATTCCTTCTTCTTCATTCATTTTGGGAAAAAGAAACACTTTTGAAATAGAGAAGGTTCCTGTATTTGGCAGTGAAATAATGCCAAAAATAATCACTGAAATGATGGGAAAATTGTAAAATTAGCTGAGAGTTTTGCTCATAATCTCAAAAACTTTAAAAGAATAAATATTAAGTGGCATGGACTGTGGAAAAGATTGGACAATGTAAAATACTAGGTAGACTGAGTTTTCTGATGTTTTCATCAACAAGACACCTGGCATTAAGGTATTGTGGTTTAGCTTTGATCAAAATCACTTTCCCAAAATGTTAGGTCTCCTATGAATTTCCAGAACGGATCGATTCATGTTGTCATTCGATCAGTGTTTGTTAAACAAATGAAGTGCCTACAATACTATACGGATTTTGTTGTTCAATTATTAAAATATGATCAGCATATATTCGGGAAAAAAATTCAGAAAATATTTTCAAAATATTGAAGTTTTTTCAAAAATAGAGTGAATGGGAAATGCCTGCTGTAATAGGCTGGATTTAAGTGCTACCACCATTAAATTAAAAAGTGTTTAAACATGCTCTCAAATATTGCCCACATTTACTGTAACGGCTGTCAATGTTGTCGACCCAGACAATTGTCCCCGAGTACTCGTCGATAAAGCTGTAGGCACCTGTGGTTATGTTGCTAGGGCTTGGTTTACCTGTGCGCTACCTGTAGGTTTCGTATGATCAGCATATTGTGGGTCGTGTATTGCTGTATCGTCTGATCATGTCTGTAGGCGAGACAGAATCGATTTTTGAATAATTTATAATCACAATTGCTTACTTAGTAGGTGTCAAAATACAAAACAGGTGTGTTTATAATTGATGTTGTCTAAAGCTTTCACAGTTTCTGGTTGGTTTTCAGGAAACTGTGGTAGATTAATTTATGTTAAAAAAAGTTCATTTTTGGAATTAGATCTTTTGATACAATTAGGAACCACTGGAAAACAGTGGAAAGTGGCGGTGTCAATGTCAGGTGTATGAGTGTTTAATCCTCCACCTCTCCATGCTCCTCTGGTACTGAATTTCTTTGACATATAATGTATTTCAAATCAACTGAAACCAGCTGATAGAGTTTTCAAAGAAATGACTTATCTTCGAAAACCATTGAACTAATTTCTAAGAGTCAATTTTCAACATACTTTTCCTGTTTATAACACATTTATTTGTCTTTAGGGAAAGCAGTGAGTGGACTTTAATTTGATGTTGCTCGGCTCGTAATGATAAAGCCTCCCATTTATTTCGTTCCGTTTATTGCGGAGAATCGTTTGTGATCTCTGATCCTTCTCTACATCACTGGGGTGTATTTTATTGATGGACAGAGTAAAGTCAGCATCACTTTCCCCAGAATGACATCAGTGCTATTTATAACTGTGAGTGTTTGTTGTCGCCGTGGAGATGAGCGTGGTTTGTCGGGCGGTCCCGGCGTGGCAGCAGTGGATGTATTGGAGCCGGGCTCCAGCGTAATGAACGTTTTGTGATGCATTACCTCCTGCCAACACCGAATAGTGTAATTGATAAATTGACGCGTCAAATTGGCCTGATGAAAAAGATGGCTACGTTCTGCAACGACCAGAGTCGCAACCTCTGGACCATAAAATAGACACTGCAACGGAGGGTGCCGTGGAACTGCACACACGTATCCCTCGACTGACTTTGTTCTACAATTACACAACACTCTGTGGATGACACAGAATGCCTGAACATAAAAGCATATATAACAGACAGCCAAGTTATAAATTTAAACGCCAAATTTTAACATTTTGTCTTTTTTTCTAGTTCAATTCTATAAATGTAAATTAACTTAACATATAATACCTGTATATCAATGTACTGTTTTTCTAAATTCAAGAAAAAAATTCATGTCACTGAAAATGTAAGCTACAGAAAAAATTCAAATATTAAATTATATTCTCATCTTTTATAACAAACTTTTCTTATCAACATCATTTTCGTTTGATAGTCTTTTTTTTTTGTGAGGTTGATATCTGGCTATAATAGCTGTCTGAAGTCACTACTATTCATCTTAATAGTCTAAGACTCCACGACTCCAACGACCTTGTATTATACTGTTCACTTCAGTCTCAATGATAACAAAGACAGTTGACGGATCGTATGCTCGGGCTGTAATGGTGATACACGGAGAAAGGGTGCTAATTACTGGGAAATAGTCCTCCGTGTATAAAGTAGGCAGATTGCAGCCCTGGTTGACAGAATTAATATAATTACCGACGTATTTGTAACGGCCAATTCCTCCTATTTCTTCTGTCAATCCTGATAATTTTCACACATCTCGATGTTGTCTCATTATCATAGAGGATAATTTTATTACAAACTATTCATCCAAAAC
Source organism: Chlamys rubida (assembly GCA_032359455.1). Lineage (NCBI taxonomy): Eukaryota > Metazoa > Mollusca > Bivalvia > Pectinida > Pectinidae > Chlamys > Chlamys rubida. Next base: position 10,418 of record JAUMHH010184277.1, on the reverse strand, counting down.
ACTGGAGTAGATTGCTATGTTTTTATCATTTATGTTACTAGTGGCTGTTCAGTTGTTGGTCAGGTGATGTTATAAAACACTAGAGTAGATTGTTATTTTTTTATCCTTTATGTTACTATTGGCTGTTCAGTTGTTGGAATATTCTGAAGTCTTCATAATTTTGATAAAAATGTTTGAAGTTTTTATTGGTATCATTTCTGTTCCCAATGTAAGGACTTGATATATAGAGATCAATAGCTGTATGTAAAAACAACAGTGGCACTCTCCTGTATGTAAAAACAACAGTGGCACTCTCCTGTATGTAAAAACAACAGTGGCACTCTCCTGTATGTAAAAACAATATATCTAGATTTATAACTAATGCAAGGAAGGCACTATTAGATAAAGGGAGACAACTCTTAAACAAAGTACAGTTATATATTGTAGTATAGCAGATACACCCTTAAATATGGATATCATCCAATATTTTATTTGGGCCTTTTGTTCATACAAAACATCTCTTTTGAGTTAGTGAATCATAAAAAAAAGATCTTTTAAATAATTTGATAAATAATAGATATTGATGACACTTGTGAAGTTATGAATATCGTGGTTAAAACCCTGTAATGACACTTGGGCTGATGCTTAAAGCACATGAAGCAGGATTTGGCTGTATCGCCGAGCTCCAGCACACTGTTCTGAAGAACACACAATCAGATTAACTGGGAGTCAATAGGATTTTCCAGAGCAGATAACGACTCGAGTCAATAAAAAAATACCAAAAGCTGCTGGTGAGTTCAAGACGCGTGTGATTGTATTAGAGGAAGAAGGTGATATGAGATTTTAGCCCGTTACAGCGTGTACCGGAGGGGAGAGGGGGCACCCTACCATCCTCATCTAACAGAACCTCAATCTTAATGCTGGGTTTGGAGAAATATTTCAAAACTGTTTGTATATGGAAATGTCTGAATGAGAGACGATTTTCAGTTTCAAAATTGTCTTTGAGTTTCACAATCATTAAATACCCAAACTGTTTCATTTTAAGTAATTTTAATTAAGTTTTATCAAGATAGCATTGGTATACTTTATATAAGTAGCAAAAGTTGTTAAAAAATTGAATTTAAACAAATATATTTTATTTAGGATTGAAAACAGTCCGTAAAAAGTCAGTGATAAATAAGAAGATTTACAAATTTTGTTTTGAATGTTAAATACTTTTAAATTTGACATATCAATATTTAACTGCATGTTCTGGTATTCAAAACAATCAGTATATAATATTAAGAGTATTAACACTGGGATTATGATAATTGTTTTGGATAAAATCTAGAAATTTGACTTCATCAGATTCACTGTATGCAACAAGGTGAAGGAGAATTTCATTGTGTTGAGCTAACACTGACGACAGAGAGCTAACACTGACGACAGAGCTAACACTGACGACAGAGAGCTAACACTGACGACAGAGAAGGCCTGTTTCATGCCAGGTTGAAGTATGGTATTGATCGATTTTCTGGGCCACCAGCCCAACACTAATTAGGTCATTCGGTCAGTGTCCTGGTAAGGCCAGTGGTCATCTCTGCTGACCTCAGTAAAGCTATGGGTCATCTCGGGCCATATCTGTGAGAGTGCAGGTTCATTAAGGATAAGAGTTCAAAAATAAAAGGAGGAAAATTAGTGTAGGCTGTCACTGGAAAGCTGGGGTCATCTTGTGTGGTTCTGACCAATCAATCTTCCTAGTGGCATCACAGTTCGGTCTGGTGAGATCTGGTCATCTCTACTGACCACATGGGTCATCTCCAGCGATATCTGAGAGTGCAGGTTCATTTGGGATGAATATTCAGGGAGAAGAATAGTAGTGTATTCTGTCATCTACTTAACAAAACTGAGGTCATCTTGTGTGGTTCTGACCATTAAATCTTCTTAGTGGCCACACAGTTAGGTCTGGTGGGATCTGGTCATCTCTACTGACCAAAGCAAAGCAAGGGGTCAACTCGGGCCATATCTGTGAGAGCGCAGGTTTACATGGGTTTAATTTTTATGGAGGAAAATAGATGTCACATACTTAACTAAACTGAGGTCATCTTGTGTGGTTCTGACCAATCAACCTTCCTGGTGGCCTGACACAGTTACTGGTTACATAGGTCATCTGAGGTCAACCACAAGGTCAGTTAGAGTTAGTGGGCAGACTAGTGGTATCTCTCTGATGGTCAGGACACTTCAGTCCTAAGCTGTTCTATCTGTTGTCTGGACATTTGGTCAGTGGCTTACAGAGACAAGGTTCCACAATAAAACTAGCCTCACATGTCCAGTATTGTAGCCGAAGCCCTTTTAAAAGTTGAAACAGGTATAAAAGATATCGTTGAATTGAATGTGACTGACTGTCAGACACCAATAAGTTGACAAGACTTCCTCCTATGCTAGCTGTGTATATTTATACAGTCACAATTGACTGGCTATGTCCCCAGACCTTACCTCAACCTAGTTTCCAACTGTCTGGTCTTACCTTACCGATCAATACTCCCTCTGGGACACGACCGACGACCGGTGTTGCTGGTACACCACAGGTATTCACCTGTGTCGTATTCACCTGTGTCGTTGTACAGTTCTTACCTGAGCGTCTCGTCTCCTATCTATACAGTGTTGTACTTAACAAAAGTTAGGTCGTTTGTCTGAAGTAGCTGTGAGATCGCAATCCAACTAAAGGGTTGAACGCACTGCCTGAACCGTGAGCGTCTATAATCCTGTCCAACGTGTAATATTGATGTCCTTATATAGCCCCGAGGCACCTATCTCGCGATGCTTTCAATAACAGTTTAAAGAAATGTGGGTAAAATTGCTTTATATCAAATATCCGTAGAATCTTTTTGAAGATATTGTGAATAATTTTATTGATATTTCTGTGACATTCTGCTATCTTGATTTGGTTTAGATTGATATCGGGAACATTTTATAGATACTCTGGATGTAGATATCCCTGCTGCGACATGAACAAAATGGTTAATACTAAAAAAGTCTTTGGATGGGATTTTTTAGAGTTTTAATTTTAAGCCTGTTAATATAAAGCATTGGGTCGTAGTGGCCGGGTGGTCAAGGTGTCTGACTTTCTATGTCCCTAGCCCTCTACCACGGAGTCGTGGGTTCGATGCCTACATGTGGCAGTCGCCAGGTACTGGCTTCAGGTTGGTGGTTTTCTCCAGGTACTGGCTTCAGGTTGGTGGTTTTCTCCGGGTACTGGCTTCAGGTTGGTGGTTTTCTCCAGGTACTGGCTTCAGGTCGGTGGTTTTCTCCGGGTACTCTTGTTTTCCTCCACAAACACCAACAAATCAAATAAATAAAAATCATAAAGTTTGGAAATTTGATTTTCCTCTTAAATTTCAACTCAAAATAGTAACGTTGCAGACACATCATAATAAACTGAGGACGCCTCAAAGATTTGTGGCTTTGTAAAATGTCCGACATTTTGAGCGTCAATCAGTGTAACTACGAGAGTTTGACTAATTGTAACATAAACCCTATCAGTGTACCCAATACATTCCTAGTCTGTCGGACAAGACATTCCCTTGTAAGAATTCTAATTTAAACATTTCATCGAGACAATCTTCTCTTGTAAGCAAACGGATCAAATTCTGAGCACTTCAATAGAGATTATAAGAGATTTGACAGCAGATTGGCATATCTCTGTGACAGAAGACAGTCCTTTGCGAAAAACTTGTGAATGATTGGGATTATATATCAATGAGGGATACATGTTTTTATCTCGTTGTTATCAAATCTTGCGTGTTTATCTCTTAACCTCTGGTTCCACGCAACCAAATCTTGTGCCTCAAATCTTCGTTAATTTAGGCGCGATATGTACCCGCCTACATGACCAGGAAGTCGTTGGCGAGTTGCGGTTTGAATTATTGGAATATATCTCTTTAAGTGTTTTACATTGACGCGGGAAAGGTGCCTAAGTGGGAAGGAGGTACTGTAAATAGATCTGACAACAAAATTGTCCGTCAAAATCTTGCATCTTAAATTCAATACAAATTTTTAATAATGTTTCAAAAATTTGTGGTATATTTTTGATGTTATAGGCTAGCAGACGTTGACTTGCAGGTCGGAACAGACAGAGAAAGGGTGTGTCAGCTTGTAATATAGACAGGTTGATCGCTGAACGCGTTGCATTCTATGCACATTTCCTCCGAAATGAGTCACACCGAAATGACACCTCCTGAGATAGTGTCATTATTGAGTTGCTATGATTTCATAGATAACCCAATCATTTGTGCAAAAATACATAGTCTACAGATTTACAAACATTCCGTAATTTAAGGAAATTCTTTAGTTTAAATGTTTTACCATCGGAGAACATTTCTGGAGTTTGGGAAATTTGTTAACTTCAGCATGATTTCAAAAGGAAAAAAACGCATGTTCAGGAATATTTTTAAAATGGGGACAGTTCTTGTTCTAAAGACTGGAGGGGGGTGATACATTTCTTTTTCAGTTAAAAAATCAAATTTGTAATGATAGTACATTGAAAAGATCTAATTTGTGTCCAGGTATGAAAGTTCAGCCCAAGCCTTTCTTTCGTATGAAGAGCTCGGGTTTTGTCTGAAATGATATCCTGAGTAAATATATCCCACTGAAGGGCCCTTGACTTTTGAAGTGTTAAAATATTTTTCGCACACAGACGTCTGATCAATGAAAAAATTATTAGCCATATTCACCTCTTGGGGCTGTGACCAATTTTCAAAGAATTTTAAATCGTCTTTGATATAAAGATCTTAGACTTGAGAGACACTTTGTATACTGAAGACTTGAACGGCAGACAATTGGAATTTTACAAAGGACTAATTTTATTGATTCAACGTCAGACTATTTGGTCAGACAAATTTCTTAATAACTGCATAAAAGTCTAAAAATGCAACATGAACAAGTTTTGATTCTCTGTTACATATGAAGATATAATGTTGACGGGAGGATAAGGACATTGTGACTGTAAAGTGCTATACATGTAATTTAAAATTGACAGGTTGATGCATTTTTATTTTAAAATTTTGTTTCTTGTTGAATTTTCTTTTACATTTGTGTCGTTTACATTTGTGTCGTTTATGTGTGCTTCGTCAGCACTGACACATTGTCATGTAATAGACGCGACCTGCCATATTGGGTTTGTCTCGGCAGACATGTCGTCATGTCATATTCCCGTCACGTGGTCATAGTGTTATCATAGACCACGCGGAGCGACTAAATAATAGATCTGTATTTATAAACAGGTTTGTAAACGACTGTCTAGCTGTCTGTCTGATGAACGCACGGCAAAGGAGCAAGGAATAATTTATGAAATTCTGCACTGCGTTATGACATGGTCAGACACGAGGGTAGATACCCAAGGTGTCCGACCAAAAACCTGACATGGTCAGACGCGAGGGTAGATACCCAAGGTGTCCGACCAAAAACCTGACATGGTCAGACGCGAGGTTAGATACCCAAGGTGTCCGACCAAAAACCTGATAATGGCCGTCTCTACTGAAACCTTGTAATGAATTCACTGTATTAGATCAGGATATAGTCTATAACACTATATAATATATAATCTATAACACTATATATAAGTACTCCACTACAGGATGTCATACATAGATACATAGGGCCATGCTGGTCGAGTAGTTAAGGCACCTGCTCATTTAAAAGCACTAGCCCTCCACCACCGGGTCGCGGATTCGAGTCCTCAGTAGAGCAGTCGCCAGCTACTGGCCACAGGTCAGTGATTTTTCTCTGTGTGCTCCGGCTTCATATCCGAATTGTAAAATCTGTTAGATGAATTTTGTAAATGATTAAAAGAAAAATTGGGACGCATATTGGAAAAGATTAGCTAAGACAAGTTATTATGTAATATATACAAATGTTGGTCCTTACAAAGGTTATAATACAACGTTGTGTTAACGTAACCACATGATAAAGTGTCCTCTAGGCGTGGTGAATAATCTAGAAATCTAAATGAACACACATGCGTTATTGTAAATGTGTGTCGGGTGGGCTAGGCTAGACTGCCAGGTAGCTACAATAGCGTATACATAATGTCTGTAGACCAGCTGTTACCATGCTAGTAACTTGACGTGGCCATAACCTGTCTGGAATTTTTTCTTTTCCTAAATAAGTTCTTTTGTTTGTGAAATTATTTTTTTAGATTTGAAATGTCTGAATTGAAGTTGGAACATAGAGTATGACTAGCAAGGCAGACAGGCTTTGGATATCAGTATTATTTGTGTGTTTTTGTCCTCGTTTTACAAAACGTAAAGCTGCTCAGTTAGCAGTTTTGTGGGCCTTGGAGTACTCCCGTTATTGAACCTATAACGCTATGGGACGTTGACAGACAGGAAAAGTTTATCGAGTAGAAATTTTCACCTGAGTTAATTTTAATATCCTGTAATTATTTATTGATCGGTTGTTTCAGACTACGAAATTTAACACCAAGCGATTGTTTGTCTTCATTAAGAAACATTTAGCATATGGTTTAAAGTGATATTATGGTAGGTATAGGTGTGCGGAGGTGTTAATTTTTGATAAGTAAAACTCGTAAATCTCCCCACATAGCCTCCACGGTGTGACCCAGACAGGGTTTTAACTGTGTTAAAAATGGCAGTATTTATGTGGTCTGTCCATCACAGCGATCAATTCTTGGTCCGATTGATCTTCTAATGTCTCGACAGCTACAGATGACACAACCCGCCCAGGCTGGGACGTCCAAACTGGGAACTCGACATTGGGCCAGGTACAAATTATACAGGTACGCATTTTGGGGTTACAGGTGACATGATATTGAACAGGTAGCTATGATTTTGGTATGGGGAGGTGTAAGTCTAGATAATTTTATAGTCGGTAACCGCCTACATGTCAGCACCGTTGTTAAGGTCAGCCAGGTGTGACATTGTCTCGTTCCTTACCTGTATGACCGGACCATACCTGTCACCACAGGTATTCTAGTGCTAGCTACAGGTAGGCTGATTGGGGCAGATAGTGTGGCGATTAGTGGGGGGCCTATCAGTGATTGGCAGCCAGAACAGGGGTATGAGGATAAATGATTTAAGGGTATACACTACCATATACCTGTTTTATGAGTTATTTCCCTTTAATTGTTTGTTAATTTGTCTGACAGATTGTGAGATAGAGATTGGGAGTGGGCTAGGGGGTGGAGGTTTATTCACGTGGCCTGTACCTGACCTGGAACAGGTACTGTATAGCAGGATATTTCCGAGAAAATGAAATGTTTTGTGAATTTGGGGTTCAATTAATAACCTGATCGCAAAATTGGGATCAGCAGAATAATATGACAAGCATAAAAGTGAGTGATAATAAACTTTATAACTGTAACGTAATCATGAAATAGTGAGTATATGGTTTAACAATTCATTTATATCAAGAGTAGCACAAGATGTTTGAAAATTTCTATTGCAAACAGATATCACACGTTTTATAGTTTTATTGAAGGTGAACTAACTTGTTGCTGCTCAATATGCTTTGTGTGTGAGCTTAGTTTCTCATCTCTAAGCTAAAACACCACGAAAATTTAGTTCATCTACGTCTAAATTACGAAATTATAATCTGTGTAAATTTAATTTTCTAATTTTGGTTTAAAATCGCGAACATTTAAGCCTGCATGAATAACCCGTTATACAGTAATTTGCTTTTACTTTGAATCATCTTGAAAAATAATTTTAAATAAAGTAGATATTTCTGTTCACCTCATCATTCAAAATGGCATCATGTAAACCTTCTGGTATCAATTGTGTATATTGATAACAGGCCTCTAGACCTGAGTTTATAGGAATATATTATTTATTCGGTCATATATACGTAACGTGGTTAGAAGCGTAATGATAGCTGATTGACCAGACAAGGATCGAGTTAGGAGTAACGTTTTTTGATGTGGCTAAATTTTGATGTTAGTTGATGCAACATAAGCGATATATTAAATAATGTGCCGACTAAATCAAGCGATGGCGATCGTGGTCATACCATTACAACATCAGTACCGATACTAAGTCCGCACATTATTCCCACTAGATTGACACGGGACCATTCTTATTTGTGTAAACCTTTCGGGCTCCGGGGATTTCCGGTCTAGACATGTAAGCGTAATGGAACTCTCTCAGCCAAATCTCGCCTCTAATTGTGCCGAAAAACTTGCTGATGCATCTGATACGCTGATCATTTTGTGTATGATTTTGACTTGCATTAAGTTGACGACTCGCATTACTCTAGTCACTATAGAGATTTCTGGGAAATGTTAGTGGATGCTACTGTATGTACCTGACACTGTGTGTCGCACAGACTTTGTCACACGGGGCCATGGTTTACCTTACTACTGTATGTACCTGACACTGTGTGTCACACAGACTTTGTCACACGGGGCCATGGTTTACCTTACAAACTTTTCACTTTAAAACCCATCGTTTCCTTAAACCTTTCCCAAACCAAGTTCAATTCTACAATCTGAGGTCAGCGTTGGCCAATATGATTCTGAACTTTTTTAACTTTTTGCATGAATAGGTGATTTTTAAAGAAAAAAATACAAGTTCCCTAACTGGGGTCAATGGGTACATTTCTACGGGAGAGTTATCTCACATGAGTGTTCCACAGGGAAAATGTGTATCTTGCATAAACAAAGGCGGGAATATAGATTATATGACTATGAAAGCTGTATACTTGAGCATAAGAACTACACAAGTTTGTCAAACCCTTCACTGTTAAACACTTTATGATAGACCGTCTTACAAGTCGGTGTTGATTCTATTTTCGAATTGCTGAGGGAAACCATTTTGTACTAGGACTTGATGTTGCTGCCATTCCTTGTAGAACTTTGTAGAATGCTTTAACATGACTTTGATTTGATGTTATTTACAAAAGATAACAACCACTGTTATTGTAGATTCTAATGGCTGTATGTTGGCCTACCATTGCTGTATCTTCTCGACGGTAATTGGCGTGTGTTTCTTGCGTCAAAGACGTGTACCTTTCTCTACGAGAAAGATCAGTCTTTATTACCAACCCAGACAAATGGCTAGATCATATTCGCTAATTTTCCCTCTGATAGCCATTTTCATATGTCATTGTGAACATTGGTATTTACGTTTTAAACCAAATTAGATTCTTAGGTATCCCTCGTCTCTCGTAACAAACAGAATTCCGTCCTCCATAAAGTTGATCCACGAGTGTCATCAATGGTCGGAGTCTACAATACCTTCCCCGAGGAAACATTGACATTTACGTAACAAAATTGAACACTTTCATTATTCGATTAAATTCATACGAAGCTGAAACATCAAGACATCTTATCATTTTGTAATAATTTTGCTGAGGCTCGTCTGCGACTCGTTGTTGACATTAGAAAGGTATTTGTAAGCCCGGTAGACAGTAACTAGTTTATCGTCACATTCGGAGGAGTATCTCTCGTTAAGAGTTTTGACAGTGAAATATGGTCTGTATTGTCAGGCTTAATAGACAGAATTGACTTCAAATAACAAAGCAACAAACACCTAGCTGATCTAGTGTTGATGTAAAATATAAACATTGAGACAAAATTGATCCTTGACACTAAAAACAGTAATTTATTTTTTTAATTTATACTTATTATCTTATTGTTATGATTCTGAAATGGGAAATACTTTTGTTCAAACTTAGGTCTAATCAGAGTTGTTTCTCCTGTGAATAAAATTGAATTTGTAGAACAGGAGTACTTGTACAGTAGGGGGTGGTCTCTGTTACATTTGAGGCTAAGAACATAACTTTTTAAGGCTCAGGGGAGGGAACTCTGACATAACTTTCTACCCTAATTTCTTTCACTACTGAGCCGTACTATCATACAAGGAAATCTTATGCTGCTTTTTCAAACTTTCAAATTTCATAATTAACCAGTATTTTCCCATTGTTTAGTTCATTTCTTAAACAGTTTAAATTTGCATTTTCTGTTGAGCTATTACATACAATTTGCATTGTTTTTTCATCATAATTGAAACTTATGGATATATTTTTTAGTGAATTTCCCCAGTTGCTGGACCACTGTGATGAATCCTTCAAATACAATTGTGTAACCAAACTGCCAAACATGTATTTATTGATATTTTGTTGTGTATATTGACAATCTCTGGAGATCTGATTCATAACACTGGTTGTACTGTGATATCATTGTGTGATGTCATGTGCTGGTGACTAAACTGTTATATAATAGAAAAGGTAGAAATGAAGGAAGCTCAATGCTGAACCCAGGGCTCCTCTGTCTGCTCGTTGTCTGTGTCTTTACTTTAGTAATTCTGTTTAACCTATTCACCCCTAAAGTCAGTGGTGGATCCAGGTTTTTTGGGGGCTTCAGGACCCCCCCCTCTGAGAATTTTCTTTAAAAATCACGTATTTTCACCATTTTCCTCAATTTTTCCCAGTATGGACCCCCCCAC
>JAUMHH010184255.1:0-14711 GCA_032359455.1 Chlamys rubida | reverse complement strand
AACCAAATATTTTTTGGGTATATACGATATATACCAAAAAAGTTTGTTATGGGGGAGATAGGCAAAATTAAATTATATACATGTATGACATAACGGTAATTAAATATATACATACATTATTATAAATAAAAAAACTAAATGTATAATAGACCATAATTATATATAATAAATATATTTATGTTTAAGAAAACTGTAACACGGACATTTATTAACCGTATCATTGTAAGTAAATACACATAACCGTTGACGTATATTGAAGAATAGCGGATATATCGGAGAACTATATGATGACGTGTTAAAAACAATTGTCATTACATAATGGTGAATAATAAAAGAAAAAATACTAGAAAGACAACATACAACATATCCAAAAATAACACTTCAATATTCAGAGACAAACGGAACTAAACAAAAGGGAAGGAACTTGATTTCACGTAAAAAATAAAACCAGAAAAATGTTAAAAGAAAATGGGGCTATTAAATTTGATTTAAGATATAACAAGTTTGCACCACTGAAATAAAAACCAGATTTACGGATAGTTTCTTCAACTCCATACAAGAATAAAAGGGAAGTGTGCACGACTTACATTGCTTTTAGACTCAATACTCAGCCCGATTATCACTATCAACACAGCACAAAAACATCCTCGCAGCACGATCAACTGAAACAAAGAAAGAAACTGAATGTTCCTATTTTCATCGCAAAAAACCAGAAAGTAAATTCTTTATTATCATAAAGAATAAAACAGTTAGTTAGAGTTATACATATTGCTTAATATCATTTGAACCTTATGACCAAAAGACTGTATTTAATCAGGCTATCATGTAAAGGTGTACATGTATATAAGTTAGTCTTGAAACGTACGATAGGATGGACTATGTATAAATACCTTAGTATATGTTTTATAATTATACACGTTTCCTCGAACTTAAACTAAACTAACAAAACTTGAAATATCTAATGCACACAAGGAGACAATGTGATTCACAAATATTTCTTTCGCCACACTGAGTAAATTTGTGTTCTCTTATTGGAAGTTCTATCTCAGGAAAACTCAACCGTAATACATAAATAGCTAATTATATTAATATTGTTTCGATGTGTTTCAAGCTAATTTGATCAGAAGACATATACACGGGAAAATTTAAAACAGACCCCGGGATCAAGAAACAATCTTGGACTTAGGTTTTTTTGCCTAGCCAATCACGTATGACGTCACTTTTCATGACGTTATTAGTGATTGGTTAAGAAGTCTAAGCTAAAGACAATTTTAGACTTTTCAGATCGTTTCATGATCCTTGGGGCATGTCTCGCTGCTGCTTCTTAGCAAATGGTACCGTACTATGTATTCAAGGAATTTAGAGTTCCAGCAATAGATAAGGAGTCCATAAAAGACAATGGCCATCTCCGAAATACCAAGTCCCAGCATGCAATACGCCACGGCCACTAAGTAGTAGCTTAACCGGCGGTTGTTAAAGTCGAGGTTGTAGAATAAATTACGAAGGTCTATGTCATCAAATATATCATCGAACTTCAGCAGCAGGCCAGTCACAACCAGAGACAGTCCGCAAAGCTGTTAAGCCAAACGCCACAGATTACTATATGACGAGTACAGTGTTTGTTTAACACACATTAACATAAGATTTATTATCAATGGAGTTCCAAAATAATACAAGCAATATTTTCAATCATATAACGTTTTTGTCAGGTTTTGAAATAATAGAATCTAGAATTATGATATTTACAAAATAAAAATTGGAATATATGATAACATTACAAATTCATTTAATTGTTTTTTAATTTGCACTCGGATAATGAAATACAATCATTATTATAATAGACAATTGCAATTTTCCTATCGATCTGAAGATTTGAGAATTTCAACTGCTTAATTTAATTAATAATCTGTCAAGATATTGAAAATTAGTCGATTTTCGCCACAAATATAAAACAACGCTGAAAGTTATTGACATAATCGTTTATCAATAACGATTAATTTTTGTACACACACTTACCAATGTGACGAATTTTAGAACGATGCCTAAACCATTGGCTTTATCACTGGAAGAAAAGAATGACAACAAATAAATATATTGTTACTTTTTTTTAAAAAATCGTCTTGCAACCACATTCAAAATATGATTGATGGATTTATATATCTATAACTTTTATCGACACACTGCGATCATACATAGCCAAGCGGCTGAAGAGATTATACATAATAATTCAATCGAATGATTGATATGTGGATGAATTGGAATAACATTTACGAATAAAAAAACAAATCCTTACAGCGTCTGCAGTTTTTAACTTTTCAGTGTTTGAATGATGGTATTGAAATAACTTAAAATCTATACTTATTCACACACAAACAACTGAGGGACACCGAAACAAACTAAAATACAAGAGGAACCCAACAAAAACCTAAAACAATATTGCTTTCGGTATTGCTACTCTTGCATTGACTAACGGAGGTAACTCTCTGAATTTTCTTTGGCTTAATTTTTTCTTGATATTGTTATTTCAGTAAACAAAATAATTACCATTACGGGGTTACGATAAGGAAAACGATCCAAGCAAGACACAGATAAATACACAGAAAATTGTACATTATTTACAGAGACTACATTATGTAACAGAAATCGATTATATAATTCATCAGAACCTTAAACAAACAGACCATATGAATAATTGAAAGAAACCATTAAGAAAATTTGACTGAAACCATTTCATAATAATTTTACAAAAACTATAAACATTATTTAAAGAAATCATCAGAATTTATTTTTCGAATGACTATAATTGATTATTTTTACACAAATAATAAAGAAATGCTTTAAAAGAATATTTTAAATCAGCCATACAAAACCAATATTTGAAATCAGACAACTTCAAATATAAAAGTAATAAATATTTAAAGCATTCATCGTTGTTCAAGTATATAAGGTGCGTAGCACACTTTGATATGTGACCTAGTCGATATTATACTCCCATCTATTTGAAAATGTCAAAAAGTCTACATCGATAACATTCAGATACCTCTCCCAATTCGACAATGCTAACTCAAGTTCAAGGACGATGACTTTCCCACAATTCACAAGTGTAATATTAAAAGTCTGTTATCTTTCGTACTTACTCTGCCCATAACTGAGTAACTCTCCTTTTGAGATTTCCAATGACACCCTTACGAACGGCCGGAGTAGTTTGTATGGGTTCTGCGAAAGCACTAGTTGGTTCATGTTCAGCGGCAGGACCAGTTGGTTCATGTTCTGCGACAGGAATAATTGCTTCGGATTCTGACACCGATGCTCCTGTGGTTAATTCCCCTATCCTCTTGTTGGCATATATAAATGCTACTATCTGTCAAACAAATGTTATATCTCATATATAAAGAACAGTATCTCTCAAACAAATGTTATATCTCATATATAAAGAACAGTATCTGTCAAACAAATGTTATATCTCATATATAAAGAACAGTATCTGTCAAACAAATGTTATATCTCATATATAAAGGACAGTATACATGTATGTCAATCAAATGTTAGATCTGACAAATGTATATATATGTAAAGGACATTTTTTGTAAAACAAATGTTAATATCTTATATATAAAGGAAAATATCTCTCAAACAAATGTAATGTCTTTCATTACAGAATAAGTTGGCAATTAATGATTTGCACATGTCAATGAAATATGTGATTAAGTCATTATATATTTGAGACATATGTAATGAAATACACCACTTATATGTGGAACTGATATTTAGGTAACGTATCGCACCCGGTCTCAAATACGAGATGTGATATATCAATTTACCTAATTACTTATCTAGTTATATGTAAATTATACCTATAATTATTAGGTTCACATGTACTAACACGTATATTATGTGTACAGTGGAACTGATGCGCAATCAAATACTGTATTAAAACACATGCTCGTTGAGCCGGAAGCCTAAATTGAATAGAATTGAAACGTTGAGAGTAGAGTTGTATATTTGATTAAATTTCGAATATGAAATTTTACGTATCATGATATAACAAGGTTATCAGAATCCACGTTGTTAAATCTTGAATGTGTTTGATCATTAGTACTATTATGATGATGTATCTAAAACGTACTTACCTGTAAAAGGAGCAAAAAAGAAACCATAGCCAGACCTACGCCCGAAAATGTCCTGAAATGATCCTGAAGAACCGGAACGCAAGGCTGCAATATATTTTAACAGTACTTAACATTGGTCATTGCTAGTTTCTATTATCTTAACTTAGAGTATGCTAATACTGGTTTCCTTACTACAAAGATTTATCTACCTGCAGTACGGCAATACTGGCCATATTAATATACAATTCTATGGTGTCGTCATTAGGACATTAATGGTCACCTCTCTACCAGTTTCCCGGTATTTAATGGCAGTACGACAATATTGGTCAATTCACTACTGTGATATTTACCCACAGTTTGACACCAAATGTAACTTTCCTTCCAAACTCTATAGTATCATATGATATACAGTATGGCAGATTCTATGACATTTACTTTCAGTATGATACTGTAGTAAGAATCATCTCACTGTCAAACTACAGGTATGTTTAGGGAGGAAACGGTAACACCACTTCCAAACTCTATGACATTTACCTGCAGTATGACAAAATTTGTCACCTCACTTCCAAAGTCATATTACTTTCAGCATGGCATAAATGGTCGATCTCTCTAACAATTTCTGCGACCGCTATCAACACTATATCAGCACCGAATATTATAACATTTAAAAATCGCCCTGATAAGTTTTGGGACACTGGCGACAGGATGTTTACAATAACACCCGAGTGATGTCACATACACTATATTACATGTATATAATTATTATTTGAAGGACTGTGATCTGAATATAGAGGCAAATGTATATGCCTGCGTTCAGAATAATCTAAGTTAAAGTTAATCTAAGTTATAACAAGACTAGTCACCTAACTAACAGAACCTGTGACATTTACTTGCAGTGTGCCAATATCGGTGACCTCAATTTAAAAATGAGATTTTCAGCATGACATATATGGCCAACTTCTCTATCAATTTCGCTACCTACACAATTACAATAATTACTCACGAACTACCAAGGTCTTTGATATTTACATACAATATGACAATAATTCTCAACCTACACTATATTATAAAATGTATCTACCAATTTCTTCGACCTCTACCTTCAGTATAAAAATAAATGCCACCTCACTTCCAAACTCAATGATATTTGCCTACACTCTCGCCCCATATATATCTTACTATATTGAGAATTATCTCGCCATGCTATACTTATATTACTTACCCTAAAATTACTACAATATGGAGAAATTATGTTCCAGGTCCCCGCTGGGACCAACTTCATGAAGTCTTGTTGTCCTGTTATTCCACAGCATTGCAGCTTTAAATACAAATAACGACAGCTTAGGTGTGGAGCAAATATTGTAATGTTATGTTTATGTGTTTATAAGTGTCGATTTATAGTTCTCGTTACAACATACATGTCACTTAAGGATAGTCGTATCACTACTTAAAGCTGTAAATAAGTATTGGAAACTGTATTTTTTTTCTTTTTGCATGATTATTGCTTTGATAAATGATGTCTGGGAAGAAAATCCCAGCTTGTGGGATTTTAATCAGAAATAAGAAAAATGAGAAAATAAATCATAATAAACAAAAGAGTTCTGAGTGTAAAACGTCAGTGGGGCTAGACAGGGATTACAACCCCAGGCTCGTATCTTTAAACCGTTCTCTTGCTCAAACTCAAATTCTGTGATCATGTCCAATTGTGATTAATTAAGAAAAATACCTTACATTTTGTCATCATTTTCGGAAGAATTTCGTAAAGCTTCAAGCTGCATTTTATTTCAAATTTTAACACTTTATTATCTGACCGTATCACGTGATTGAAACAAGTTACAAGAAATTTGGTTATAGCGCAAAGTCCATGCTTGAGCATGAGAACGGTTTCATGAAAACGGGCCCTGTACTTCAGATTATTATACAATCGATCTAACAGCTTGAGCTACCTGGTCAAACCGAAGTGTTTCTTCATATCCAAACGAAAGTAACAAGTGAGAGGGGATTACTGTATATAGGAAAAACACAGTACGGGGCTCCCTAAAACTTACGACACCTAAACTCCCAAGGCAGCAGAGGCAGCAGTATTATTTTCATAATCTCAACACAGTACAACTTCCATTGAAACACATATACAGTAAATTAAAATGAAACATAATATATAAAAGCATCGAATTACGAACGGTAATGTGGAAACATCTACCAATGACATCACATATAAGATAAATAACATTAACAACTATGTGGTCGTATTGAGTACAATTAATATACCAATTCGATTGTTACATTAAAATTTGAATTTTAACTAATTATAGAAAAGTTCACTTCCCAATAACAAATCTGATATATGAAAATATATGCAGATATTTTTGCACTCACTTTGAATGTAACTTTACAACAAATATGAGATAAGTTCTACCAAAATATCAATATTATTTGTCGACCCGTAGTGAAGCACACAGGTGAACGTAATGTTGGAAGAAACCGGAGTACCCCAGAGAAACCCGACGAGCAGATAATGTTATACATTGGATCGGGGCATAGGCTCCCGACCGTTCTGGTGAAAGGTGAATACACCACCCCTTGCACCACCAACCACCATAGATCCATGTGTCCACCGTATATAGTGATTTTCACTTATTTCAATATACGCAGTCACACATGTTTTTATTGCGATTATATTATGATTGTACTATAATAGATGTGGACAGATATTTACAGCAATGTATATTGTTGACTTATGATGGCAGTGTAGAGTTACAGTATAACAGCAAAATAAAGTAATGGTAATTTACTGTAAATAAAACAAAAACAAACCATTTTCTAGCAATAATAACTCCCAACAAAGCGTCTCAAATATGTAGTTGACTGACATATGTCAAATTACGTGCCCAACACGTTTATGTTTATTTCAAATTAATTCACATCAATCTTTTCACTGTATTTCCTACGATATACTACGAGTGGTTATTTACATATTCGTTACTAAACATGTTATCCCCAAAATATTTGTTAAAGCAAATTTATATTTGTATTTTGTATTTTCATGTGGTAAATCTAAAGCAAATATGACGTTTTAAGTAATAGTATGTGCTTTGATCTCCTCTTGTGTTCTTTATGTAACGTTTGAGCAGACACTATCCAGCCACTGATCCCTCTTGATGTTGCTAAACTCACAGGGTTATAGCACATCAGGTAGTATTTTCCCCTCATTGTTGTCTGCTATTGTACCCAACTTCCGAGAGGAATCCTGTGGGTCCTAACTAAGTATCAATGTATCTTCACTAATCACTGGGAACTAAACGTCAAGGTACCAAAAAGATCCCACCACTGCCACCAAATATAACGTGCGAGAGAGCACCCATATAGCTCCTGACAACCTTCGCAGTTGCTCAACTATTGAGCGAGTCTCAATTCTCATTACTATATTGCGTGAACATCTGTCTCGCTAGTAAAGCAGTATTTCCTCCTCTTTATCATTGGCTGCTTCATTTATATGTGATGTTGCAGGATGCAACAAATACAATTATAGCGATTGTCATCACAAAACATATTGTACATTTGTAACCAGAGCGCTTAAGAATCCCCGTACCACTACCAAAAACTGTAACTACGCATTGAAACTGGTTTTACGGCATAAATTGAATTGATAATCAATTTCTGACAAGAAAACCATACCTTGCGGAACTTCGATGGAAATAACAAAGATGAAACAATAAAAATATATAATAGTAAAAAACAACAGTCTTCTGAGTGTAAAATATCAGCGGGCATAGACTGGGATTCTAACCCTAGATTTCAGATTTTTATACCATCCCCTGACCGACTGGGCTACCTGATCAACGGACTGTTCCGGACCAAATGTGGAACAGTTATGTCCAAAACGAAATGAAAGGGAAGGTTACTATATCTACAAAGAACACAGTGGAGTGGGACAAGAATCCTAATGGGATATTGAGAGATGGTTAGTTTATGATCCCTAGTAAGCACTAATATATATTAAACTTACTGTCTGGACCAGATTAGCAGCGTACTGCAGGTAAGGATTTAAGCGCAGTGATATGGAAAATAAGTCCTCCACTTCCTGTTCCATATCATATCTCACCTGCAAAACATTCATGTTGTTATAATCATCTTGCTGACTCGCAATAACTAAATTCCAAACAAGACTATGGTTAAATCAGATATTTTCCTTTACCCCTAAATAGAGTAAAAATGCCAGAGTATCCGACCTATGTACTGCAGTAGTGTTTAACGTTTTGATAATGTTCGATCAGCAATGTTACCTTTTTCATGTTTGTAAGCTGTCTTGTTGAATTTTGCGGATTTCCTCGTATTGTTAACACTGCCGTAAAAGTATCATGTATATAGTTACAATCAAACGTTTTCATCACTGTGAACCTAAGCGAAACTAACAATAAAGATTTTGAAAATTCATATCTATATATTCATAAGTACAATTAAGATATGACGTAGTACCCTAAGCAGGTAACTATATGTTGTCCGAAACTTTGTAATATAGCTGGCGTTTAGTATGCTACGATTTACAGGAATTACTATTTTGGAATAAATTATGTTTGTGGCAAGACATAATAAGTATGTAAAATTATAAGGTGTTTATTATTATAAAGGTGTTTATTATTATAAAGGTGTTTATTATTATAAAGGGTTTATAGACACCTTTCCTGTTTTGCTGTATTCTACGTGTCTTTCAGAACACTTAAGACATTTAGTTGCACTGATGAGTCCAAGTGGATAAAATGACCATTTTGTGGAGAGAGAAAAAGAAAATTTATGTTTTGGCTTTCTGCATCGGACTTTTTTTTATAAATAGGTGCATACTATTTCTATTATTTTCTGAACAATATTACGTTTCCAAATCAATCATATTTAATTTTCAATTTTAAAAAGTCAATACAATAACCTGTGCCGAATAGTTAAGAAGTGTTTATGCATCAACGTGAATACTAATTTAGAGTTAAAGGGAAGCAACTGTGACAACAATGTCTCTCACAAAAGAATTCCCGATTCTATATGCTGATTATGAATACCTTATACAACATTTACCTTTGTGTAAAACACGGCCCAGAAGATGATTACTGTCACAGTCACCACCACGCCTAATATGTTGATAAGTGCAGACTAAAACAAAACAAATCACTTGAGACGTTGATACCAATTCACTTACTGACCATTAATGGTAGCACTATAATCTCAATAAACAATGACGGGCCAGTATAATACGATGTCAAAACACAGGAGACTCATCTTTGGTACTTTAGGAGTTACGCTCACTTTCGCTCTCTGCACCCCTGGAATATGTCATAGTAAAATCCAAGGCACACGGCTAGCATTTTGATTGGTGTAAGGTAAAACAAATGCCTGACCAATAGCTAGACTGATTACTGTCCTTTAAAGATTACAGAGGAGCACTACCCTTCAGTCAATTTTACCGTTACGCGACCGACATATTCTATTGGTGTAAATCAAAGGATAAAACTTGTCTTCTCGTCTCATCCACAAGATGGCACACATGCACTGCGCCTTCGATTTTGTTATGACATATCCCAGAGGTGCAGAGAGCGAAAATTAGCGTTTTCTCTGTAGTATCCAGGATGCAACAGAGCAAGCTATGAACTCGTTGAACGTCGATATTCTGTAAGACGCAATAAATAAACAATTGAAATCAAACATCGATTTTGAAGTCATTCAGTTCCCGAATATATATTTTTTAATTGGTGATTTGGGGTTTTGTATAAAACAGCAAACATTTGATTTTATTTTATAGATATGCATTGATTTCTTAGTGTGGCATTTGTTTTTGTGTCTATATCTTTACTTAATTTGTTTCAATAGCCAAAATGCAGGATACTTTAGTTAACACAGTTATATCAAGCAATAAGCAGCTATCATGAATTGAGGTACCCTTCCAAATAGCAGCATCCATATTGAGCCATATGTCACACGTAACCTATCACGTTATCAATGAAAGAGCATGTTTTACATAACACGCCTTTTTTGCAACTCTAACGACATTTTCGCCAAAATTTCGATGTTAATATTTATACACATATTACATAATTATTTCCATCATGAATATTTGTCAAACCTTAAATGGTATACTGAGATAGCCTCTAAATAATTTATACTAGTTATTCTTATACCTAACTACATATATTGTAAAATAACTGTTACAAGTACCCACCACGTAATAGGCCGCTCGTGACGTCACGCAGGTAACAGAGACACCCTGGAGAGAAGTGAAGAGCGATATACCCCCGCACAACACCAGCAGAGAGGCAAGTATTCTGATTAAATCATCGAAATATATGTTGTGGAACCTGAGTCGTGAAATTGAAAATTCTGCCACAAATGAGGGGTACTCTTTGATGTTGTAACTTCCATAGATAACCAGGCTCACTCCAACACACTGTGTAAAATACACAAACATAAAATTAATGTCATACTGCTTAATTAATGTTCTTTGTTCTTTGTTATGTTCGTGGTTAAACAGTGCAGAATTATTTATCCAATAACAATACATTATCGGCTTAAATGATAAAGTATGCTTTGTTGATGCCGAATAATGCAATTCATTTAAAGAATAATGGTAGTGATGCCCAGAGAATGGCCCCGAGGGGAATTTAAACGGACTGTTTGTAAAGAAACTTTTTAAAAAAATATATACTTAAAATTTACTTCAATATGAAAAGAAACAAACATAATATGTTAAGTATAAAATGTTAATACTACTGCAATTGTTCTCTGCACTTTTAATAGCTTTAACAAACTCAAAGCAAAATTGAAGGCACACAGTAAGCTATTGTATTGGTCTCAGGTGTAAAATTAATCCTCACCAATCTCTTGACTGATTGCAGTCTTTTGAAGTTAACAACGGAGCGAGACTCGATTTCAAAGACAGTCAATGTTACCGTTACCCTACCGCGAGATTCTTTTGAAACTAGTCTGCTTGTATCGTCCACAAGGTGACGTACACCGAATTTTCAATTTTTCTATGACATATTCCCGGTATATAGAGGGTGTAAGTGAGCCTAAGCCATTGAGTAACGAGGATGTATCTTGTATGACAATTTGAATACTTACACCTTGGCACAGTGCCAAAGATCGCATGACAAACGACAACGCTCCTCTACAAGTAAACAATACAGCATCAGTCTATATTTATTACAGATTCCAACTTTTCTTTTTCAAGTAAAATAGACCACAATCATTTATACTATTGAAAATGCCCTACACAAATAAATATTACGATAGGCAAGAAATCATATTTAATCCAAACATTTAACTCTTCGTGAGTATTTTTATTTCACAACTCTTTTATCAATTCCAGAACTTTCTTAACTGTAAAGTAACTTTTTTTTTTATATGTTTAAATGTATCTAATATGCTCATTTGACAAAACAAGTACATCAGCCTTACTTTCTCCAATATAGAACTATGGATACGCAAAGGTCACCAAATGCATCTCTGGGGATGTATGGTAGAACGCCAGTATTTTTGGGTCTCTCCGGTTCTTCTTTTAGTCTCCACTTTCTATATTCGTAGTTCGTAACGACCAAGTTCAGTACCTGCAGATACACAACTAAGTATAGTGATCTGTTACCAGAGAAATAATTTCGTTCAAACCAATAACTGATTTTCAGTTACACAGCTAATGTGCTTTAAAATAGGTTTCTCAATAGAATAAACAATGTCTGCTTAAACCAATAAATGAGTTTTTGCAAACTCGTGTTATCTTACACAAACAAATCTCCCGATAAATAGAAAGTAGCACTAAACTAAAATATCCCCTGAGAACCAAATAGTTGTCTTACATCGACATATCCCACGGTAAACAGTAAATAGGCCTACATCGAAATACCTCAGATAAAAGCAGGAAGTAGCCATAGCCAGATATACGTCTGGTAAACAGGAAGAATCCATACACATATATACATTTCGTAAACAAGAAGTAGACGTACACAGAGATACATTTGGTAAACGGGAAGAAAACCTACACAAAGATACATTTGGTAAACAGGAAGTAAACCTTCACAGAGATATATTTGGTAAACAGGAAGTAAACCTTCACAGAGATATATTTGGTAAACAGCAAGTCAACCTGCACAGAGATACATCTGGTAAACAGGACGTAGCCTTACACAGAAAAATATCTGGTTAACAGGAAATTGACATACACAGAAACACATCTGGTAAATAGCAAGTCAACCTACACAGAGATACATCTGGTAAATAGGAAATAATGTTACATATAGATCATTCTGGAAAGCCCTTCAGCGAGAGATTTCTTGAGAAACTGGAAACGATCCTACTCATAGACAGCCCTGATTAACAGAAAGTTGTCCTTCACCAAAATATCAACACTATTTTGTTAAGGTTAAAAAAGACATCTCTTGATCAACGCGAAGATTTCGTGTATTGACACATACCCTGTCCAACGGCAAGAATTCGAAAGACACCACCAGTTATGCATTCGTCCTTTATATCGACTGACATTGAGAAATATATTATTTTTCATTATTCAAAAGCATTACCTTTTAATGAGTCATCAAATATAATACATTCAAATATGTTTTTGCCACTCCAACCACCAAAATTTCGTACCGAGTCCCTTCATTGTTATAACTGGTCGGTGAAAACATAAATAATATGAAATAAATGGTGACACGTTTTGGTTTCTGTCATCAAATTCCATGTTTACTTACCTCGAGAATAAGCATGCTTATGACAAACGCCAACATCGTACTCAAAAAGTCGCGGAAAGGACTCGACCAGAGGTCCCAGCAACCCTTCAATAATATCGATCAATTAATTTACAAATCAAACCATGATATAGGTCTAAAAAATTATATGCAGGAAACAAATATCTTATAGCGGGTAAAGTATGCAGAATTACAAACAGGTAGCTGTAAATCCAAATGCCAAGAGCAATAATATATGAAGCTCAAATAACGACTGCCAAAATCCCTATATACGCAATAATAATAATATATAATACATAATGGCAATATGGAGTTATTGCATTGTAATAAATTATTTACGTTGGGAAATTTCAAGGTCCATTTAATTAGTGGTATTTGGTACCTTTCTTAAACCAGCATTAAACTATGTCACTCAACTAAATACTACTCACTGGTAGCTTTGGCGACCCGCTGGTTGCCTTCTTCAGCCCTTACTGAGATCAGTAGGGGGCTTCAGACTAGTCTGGTTATTCAGTCATGTGACCATTTTGGTCAACTTTATACATACTGAACTTTGAATATAATAACTGTTTAAACCATATTTACAACTAGTCATTTTTGTAAAAGGTACATGTTCAAAGATCTGCCCATTGATTTAAAGGTAACTTATTTTTAACCCAGATAGTGGTTGCCCACTGAGAATATTTAATGACCTTTTCTGTTTCTCATTTAAGCATATAACACTAGTAAGCAATACTGTTTCAAGATTCACGATCTTGTTAGCATTTTCCTATGATATATAAAGGGACTAAGGTAACTATTTTCACTATGTTACTCATCTTTCTATGAATTAAAATCTCCGATGCTTGCTTTGTTCAGGTTAAAACATCTGCAATGTCCAGGTATTTTTAGGTCATGTCATATTTCCTGAACATGTATATCAATCAAAAGAAACGGTCTAATAAATGAGATCACATGTGGAGCAAAACAGGCTTGCAACATTGAAGGCGATTATTTACTTTTCTTATGTAGACAGTGCTAGACTTTGCGTTTTGACTTTATTTTTGTTTGTTTGGTTTTTTTAAAGTTTTTTTTTTTATCTTTTTGAAAACACAAAATGCAGTGTTAGAGACATACACAATGGTCACCCGTTGAATATCATTTATGTTTCTCTCCTGTGGCAAAATACTTCTTAGGTTTCTTCATACTTTGTTACTTTGACGAAAATAGTACTCAGTTACGTACAAAAAATGCTAATATTTAGTCTTACTTGTGAAAATTTTGGTTTTTAGTTACCCTCGTGATATAATTGATATAATGTCACACACCTGATATTATTAATATTTAGTCACAATCGTGATATTATTTATTTTTAGTCACAATCGTGATATTATTGATATATAGTCACACTCGTGATATCATTGATGTTTAGTCACAATCCTGATATTATTGATACTAAGTTACACTTGTGATATTATTGATATTTAGTAACATTCATGAAATTTATTTATTTAGTCACACTCGTGATAGTATTGATATTCAATGAAACCCGTGATATTATTGACCTTTAGTCACTTTCGTGAAATATATATGCATGATATTTGATGGACAACTTATATACATATACCTGATCATGATCAGGGTTCAGAACAAGATATCAGGACACTTGACTTTAAATTCCCTTCAAATATTCAAACAACAAACTGAGGCTGCCTTTCTGTTTCCATTTACAAAACTCTCCACAAAGAACTTGATTGTACATTGGTTGAATTGAGATGGTCTGTGGTTTACCTACCGGTATTGTTTTATAAGGATAGGACCAGTAAATGGTCTGTGGTTTACCTACCGGTATTGTTTTATAAGGATAGGACCAGTAAATGGTCTGTGGTTTACCTACCGGTAT
>JAUMHH010184244.1:0-14712 GCA_032359455.1 Chlamys rubida | reverse complement strand
AAGGGGAATACTTGTGACAGTCAATACACTAAGGGGAATACTTGTGACAGTCAATACACTAAGGGGAATACTTGTGACAGTCAATACACTAAGGGGAATACTTGTGATAGATTGTCAACACACAAAATATAAATGGAATATCAGTACATGAACTTGATAATGTCAGTTTTAATGATAATGAACAAAATGATTGTGATGTATCAAAAAGCTTGATCCGATCCAGTATGTTACATAAATAAACATATCTGTAATGACTCACACTAATTAAATATATATAGTAAGAGATTATTTTGAGATAAAGCCTATTTGAGGATCACAGCATATATTTTTTTGTCAGGCTAACAAGACATAACACAACAAAGCCCTAATTTCTGATCAGATAAACTGGCAGTAAAGACATACTATACAGCATTAGTGTTTTACGTTATAACAGATTGACACACTGCCAGTATTAAGTCATTAGAAGGAACTGCAATTTGATTCATGCAATTGTACTTCACACTACCATGTGATATATTCTATGATACACTGTCACAGTCAAAATAAAGTCTTTATTTACATTTCAGACTTTGAATGATAGTTTGAAGGCTAATATATGGTTTTGACAATGAGCAGACATTTTGACAGGGTTTGGCCACCCTGATAGTCTAGAAAGGATACATGTGTGTACACACTTGTCCAGTGCTCTTCTGTTGTATTGAACAAGAATATTACAGATGCAAAACTAATAGTTTTTAACACATTTCTATGTAATACAATCTGTTACTACATATGTCAGACAAACTTGGGTGTTACAAACTCAATTCTACACTGATAGCCAAGTTAAAATATGCAGGCAGTGGAGTGTGTAAATATACAGAACTTGTGTGGGTCTGTGTGAATCATAAGTCTCAAGGTAATAGCTGTGGATTAATTGACTTTAGGGGACATATACCTGGTGAGCTATTTGGTTGTATACATGTAAACCTCCTTATTGAGTACGCATATCTTGGATATTGGTTAGGACAGACATACTAGATAGTTGTTGAAACTGTGACAAAGTATTTTGTGTGATAGTTAAGAGATTAATACTTCATTACATTTTTCTATTATTACCCCAATGTAAATATTTAATCCTTATACTGACAAGTTTTATATATAATGTGAAATATCCAAATATATTTACACTTTTGGACAGCATGACACGTGGTGAGTGTTTCCTTTCAGTTATATAAGATATCTTTGTAGTTTTCAATGACATGTTAAGTTTTAGTTTCAAGTGATTTAAGATGTTTTTACAGTGATCTTCTAAGTGAATGAATGACTAACTAGGTTTCTATTTACTTTCAGGGAATGTGTCCAAGCCATCGTCCAGACCGGACTCGGCATCTAAACGCCGACGTCGGATAGTCAAATCAAAGTCAGACCGTCGCTCTAATTTGAAAGCTCCTAGTTCTGAGGATTACGTTAACTCTGGGAGTGACGATGTTTGCTCTGAGGATTCTCATTTAGCCAACGAGTCTGGAGATTTGAAGGATGTGCAGCCAGACATCTCGGACGAAAGTGAACCTTCTGTGACATACAGTGACTTTGCCCAACAGTTGTCGACTGCTCTAGATGAGCAGAAGGAGAGTATAGCTGAACATGACAGTGCTAGTCAAAGAACTCAGACATGTGATTGTGGAGAAAACAGTGAAGAATTATCAGAAAATAGGAGTGTAACTTATTTAAAACCTGAACAACCTGACAGTGAAGAAGAATTCAAAATGGATGGTCATCATATGAATGGTGTGTCATATCATGGGGATGACGTGGACAGGGGTGCTATCCCCAAGAAAAGTAAGCGATTCAAACAAAGGAATAGCAATGGGTCTAGCACCAGTGATTTAGATACTGATATGCGACCTTCATCAAGAACGCCATCAGAAACGCGTGACATGGAACAGCAGACAGATGTGAGTTGGTTGGAATTTCCAGACATTTCTCCATCTCCAACTCGACGAAAATCTCCTGTATTGCATATCTCTCCTCTGAGTGTGTGGAACTCTGGGGATAGAGGGGTAAAGACTTCTAAAGGCCCGCACGGGTCTGGTGGTGTTAACGTCAGTATGGACAGTAGGCACATCAAAAAGACAAGGAGAACAAAACCAGTCAATTTACAGTTCACTACACCTGATGTTTGGTCAGCAGATACCTGGGTAGAGAATTATGCGTCCAGTGGAAAACTTGATGCAGATGTTTCATCTGATTCTGATGATGACCATGCATATGTTATGGAAACTGAAGTGTTCTCACCACAATCACCAACAGCTTGTGATAAATTTTTTGATGATGGAGATACATCTGATACTAAAGAAGATTCAAATTCTGTGAAATATTATGTGACAATTAATGAGGAAAATACCAACATTAGCTACAATGTTGACAGAACTGAATACAAAACTTATTCCCTGAGAAGTCAGATTCAACCAAATGAACAAACAATGAGCATTCCAGAAAGTATTAATATAAACTTGACTGCAACAGATACACATACTTCAGAGAGCCACCACACATCCTCTAACTCACAGCGAGTTTATCTCAACAACTCTGATCAAACATCCTCATCTCCAGAGCAAAATATTGTTGTTTCGGAGAGAAGTTTTCGAACAGTGCATGAAGCATCTAGAGATGAAGACGATGTCGTAGAGAGACATTTTGAAGAAGAAGCATCAGAATCTTACTTAGAACTTTGTCCTGGGACGAGTACACCTCATCTGCCTAACATTTCCACGGAAACAGGAAACATAAATAAAAATGACATTCTTTCTCCTCGTGAGTCTGACACTACCTCCGATTATGGGACAATGATAATGGACAACAGGCGTGACTTTACATCCTTTACCCTTGACTCAGGAGATGAGGAAGGCTCTCTGGCTAGTGGTTACAAATCTTACACTGACAACCAGGATAGCAGTCCTCTTGACGATAAAGTGTTTGTTCTCCCTAGTGATCAGTCCGATTTACTGCTGGCAGAAATGGGAAGTGTGCCTGCAGTGAACAGCGAGGATGTGGATTCAATATCACAAAACGGCCAACATTTGTGTTCTTCTGAGCAGATCTCCAGGCGGAATGTTGTAGCAGGATCACAGCATCTCCCTTGTGAACCAGAAATGGTTTCAAATGTACTTTCTAGTGAACAGATTGATGCAAATTCTGTTTCTGACGACAGTTCAGATATAGAAAATAGCCAGTTTGTTGAAGCTGAAAATGTTCCACATTCAACAAATGTTGCTCAACAAGTTATAGGTGCTCTTGCATGGATGTCAGCCCTGGCTGGGGTCAATAAGGTGGACAGTGAGGACCTATCAGTGTCAATAGACCGACTTCAGGGACCAGATAGTGTAAGTTCAGACTCGTCAATCTACAAAACTCCTCAGCAATCACCAAGAGACGAGGAGGAAGGAGATACCGCTGCAATTGAGAACGTGGAAATTCCTGATCAGCCTCAGTCACCTCAACTCTCTAAATGTATGAAAAATAAGGAAGCATTAAATCCACCCCTCCAATCCCAATCAAAAGCTGTTGCAGAAGATAAGCCGGTGTCAGTCACAACTGACCCTCAATCTATTCCCTGTGCAAGGAGAAAGACGGTTGATGACAGTAGCGTTAGAGAAGATCTCAAACGGGAACTACAGCAGAAATTAGCTCGACTTCAAAAGCATGTACGGAGTCTAAGTGACTCCGCCATTAGTTCTGACTATACTGATGGTGACTCAACCTCTGTATCTCCGCGAGGGAGCAGATTGTATGAGTCTGACAAGACCTTGAGAGGTGGTCTTTTCGTAGACCAAACCGATTCCAGGTATCCAGAGGACATCCGTGTCATGGTGACTCAGACAAGGACCCAGTTTGATCCTGCAGCTTCTGGACAGCCCTTCTCATCAACCGTCCACAGACTCTTGGAGATTGATAACAAAACACCCAAAAAATCCCCTCTTAAAGACTCGGGAAATGTTTTTGATGATTCTGACCTAGGTGAACAAGTAGAAGATACAATTGTTCCTGAAAGAGTTGTAAAAGAGGAGTTGTGTAAGTTTGTTCCAATAGTTAAAGACGATGGGGATAGCAAATGCGATGATCTTATGAACGCTAGTGCCATTGCCGACCCTAGGTCACTTTCGCCTGGTGAGCTTATGTTAAGTGCATCATGCTCATCAGGAGACATTTTTGAAAGTGTAGGATCTGGCTCTTCAGACCTAGAGGAAGTGTATAGAGTTAATACTAATGGGACTATGCATAATCAGTTTGATGATCAAGACGATGGAATTGTCCCCAGGTCGTTACCTGGCACGCAACGGTCGGTCAAGAAGGAGAAATCACCCTCCATGTCGGACATTTCGTCTCCTCGGATTGACAGAGACTTGAAAAGGTCAATGTCAGAAGCTAACGTTGACGATTTCGAGGAAATAACAACGTCTTCAGAGAGCTCTAATGACAGTATTGTGTTTGTATTCATGGGCCAGTCGCACACTACGGAAAGCATGGAAAAACTTCAAAACGAGTACAATCCATTACCGTTCGGAAACGATTCAGAACCTGTATATCATCCCTCAAATTGGACAACTGAAGAATCAACTTCCAGTCAACCACAGCTCAATTCGGAGGACACGATTTCTAAGAGTGAGGAACAGACATCAGATTATGATCTTGTGAAATCCGGAGAAAATTGCTCTATAAGTGAAAATCAAATTACATTGGAATCTAAGGAGGAGCTGAAGCCCTCCGTAAAGTCAAGTCCAGACCATACCGGCGAGTGTGGTTATAAGAACTACGACGACGATGACAACGAGCCACTGAGGCACAGGTTTGGTATCGACGAGGCCATTCTCCCAATTCCTGAGAGATCTGTGTCCTTCGATAACATTCCAAAACAGACCATGTCTAATCTGACTGTTCACCGTTCACGATCTACAGATCTTTTGGAGGTAAATCCTGCGGAGAACCCCAATGATCCCAGTAACAACGAGGGCATATTTCCTCCAAATGTTGACTACGACTTTTGGGATGAAGGTCATGGCTACCACGGCGACGTAGTCGTCATCGAGGAATACTACTCTGATGATAGCGACACGAAAAAGAACTCTGAAGATGCTCTGGACAAATCACAAGATCGATTTATTGACGAGGAACATATTGCAACAGAGGAGATAACTTATTCTGAACTGGCTCCAACACATCAAGACGGTAATCGAATGGTCTCCTCAGAAGCTATTGACTACAATGGTAACATGCATGATACTGGAATGCTAGATCAGGAAGAGCAGTATACCCCTTTACCCACCCCAGGACCTGCTGACACATCTAGACGCCAAGAGTCTGGTCGAATCCTCGATCCTTCAGGACAACTCGCATCAGATAATAGTTTACAGACACATTTAACAGACACTGGCACTCAAACAGAGGTTGAAGAGTGTTCAGCCAAAAGTCAACAGGAATCACGCGTGTTACCAGCTCTGGCCTCACCGTACCGAGCACAAAGCATGGGCGATATTAACCCAGCGGACAGTTCCATTACTCTCACACTTCCAGAAGGCACAGAGAACTGGGAAAACTTGTCCCATATGGTGATTGAATCGACGACTTTGATTAATAACATCAACCAAAAAATTGCTGGAGTCAATACAACTCCTTGTTCTTCTAAGGAAATGCTTAATTCACACTCCATCACAACCGGATCCCGTCCCGCCCGATTGCAGGCTAACTTTAACATGGAGTCGCAGGACTATACCACTCAAACAACAAGGTCATTGACTGATCTACATAACCTTGCAACACAGACTGATGACGAATGGATGCTATATGATCGGGAAGATTCTCCAGACAATAGTAACGATTCTACCCAGACAGACACCGACATCACTAGACCAAGGGAACTGTCGGAAACCGAAACAAATGATATAATTCCACTTGCGGTGGAGCTTCCTGTTGACTATGACAGAGTTTTTCCTCCAGAACCCTCGAAAGAGATGTCTAGTCAAACGTCACCAGACACCACTGTGGATACAATTGATTCTTCTATGCAAACTGATGAATTTGAGAAAGTACTTACAAGACTTAGTCATGCTCTGAGGAACGATGCTAGCGATAGCGAACCGGAAGAGATTGAAGAGGAGATCAAATCATCTTACGTTGATGGAGTGAATGCACAGAAAACACTGAAATTGTCATCTGGGCATGTAACATCTCGTGTCCAAGACCAAGCTGTTACCGAATACAACGAACAGGAGCATCATCTGCGAAAACACAACTCAAAACAGGATCAGACTCAAACTGTCATCATTGAGAGACAGAGTGTCATAGAAACAGAGGCAAATGTTCCTGACATGGATGTGACTAATGCTGAAATGGAAGCTCTTAAAGCTGAGCATGTTAAGATGATGGAATCTCTCAAGAAAGCAGCTGAAGGCCGAAAGATAAGAACACATGATTTAAAAGCTAGATTGGAGAAACAAACACAACTGGAGAAGGGGGCTGTTGGTGATCGTTATACTGACGAGTCCAATGCAGATACTAGGCATGAAAACCGGAATATGACGTCGTGGCATGAAACACACCTATCCTCCGATATCAGCTCAAAATACGACAGTAGTAGTAGTAGATGTGTCCAGAAGGATGTTATATCGGAACAAATCGAAACTTCAGTTCATACCGAGAAGGAAAAAGAACATGTTTGTGACGAATCTGGTGACATGGACTCCATCTTCAAAGATAGCCATCAATATTTGGGTAGCAATGACAATTTGGAGAATATTGATGACCTCCTGGTTGATAATAGTCAAGTAAAAGGTAAATCAAGATCATCATCTGAACATGTATCAACAAAATCTGGAAAAGGGAGAAAACACAAAGAAATTTCAGTTGTGTGTGAATCTCCTACTGAGATTGTTGAGGACCTGGTTTCACCTGTTTATAAATCAAATCAGCAAACAACATTGCCATCAGTCGGAGCTGAAGGAGCCACACACGAGACTACCGAGGTGTCCAGAATCGACTCTTTGAGCAGTTTAACCTCTGAAGGAACACTGCTTGGAGAAGAAGTTTCTCGTTTTCTTAATGATGAAAACGGTGATAGATCGCCAATTTTTAAAGATGACTCCCGGTTCGGAGCAGAAAACAGAACACTTCTTACTCGGAATAGTGAGACCAGTGAACCTGTTGATGATGCAATAGGTGACCGAGAAGGATCACCACAACTCCAGACTCCTCCAAACTCTCCCGTTGCATTGATCAACGGTGAATCAAGAAACCCGCAATACAAGAAACCACAACCGTACCGAAGATCTCCCGAAATTCAGCCTAACTATTTGGCCACACTACGAAAGCAACCTCCTATTACAAAACAAACAGAGACGAGTGGACAAATCAGTACAGGGGTGGAGGTGTCTGTCGACAGTTCTGATGACTTCACCCAGACCGATCTGCAGTCACTTAAACTCGATCTGAGTGAGTTTAAATTCGATAGTAGCACACATTCCGAGACACGGACGGTCCGTAGTCAAAATAATCCGTCAATAAAATCCAAGCTTTCAAGACTACAAAAGGAAAGGGTAGAGATCATAGAACTGCTATCGATGAACTATCTGCCTGCCAGCTTAACAGTGGAGCTGTTAGAGGCCAAACTTAACTACTGCATCGGGCAGACGGACACACTGCTGAAAACGCTGGAGGAAACTTGGGATAGAGCAGACTTCAATGTTAAAGAGATACACGATCATCACCACACTGACATTACCAGGGAGTATGTGACCAATTATCGCTATGACCTGCAGAGATCGAAAAGGGATATTCAGATATGCAAGGAGAAAATACATTGCGTAGTACAACAGGGAGTCGGCCGTGGTAGAACTTTGACAAAGAATAGAGACATTGCAAAGTGGAAACGCTTAGAGGAAATTGAAGCATTTAAGACTGAGAGATTTAAGGAACAACACAACTATGAACGAGCAAGAAGCATCAGTCCTCTGAAGAAAGTGTCGCCTTTTGAGAATGAGAGATATTCACGCAGTGTTAGTCCGTCTTCAACGGAAACCTCTCCTCGACTGATGACACCGAAACAACACAGAGAACACCTCGTAGATTTGAGGCGCTCCCTGGTGGAAGTGACAGAACGGGATGAACATGCGTACAGAGCAAGCAGATCGTGTTCGCCACAGCTTAGTCATTATGATGACACAGACAGAATACATAGTCCCCGGAGTTCCTCCTATAACTGCTCACCACAAACGTCGCCTGTACACAATCGGTACTCGCCACATATCAGCCCAGAACATCATTACATGCAACGAACATCAATATCACCACGGGCATCACCAGAGCGTCATTATTCTCCTTGTATATCTCCAGAGCACCAGCTTTACAGAACGGACTATGGCAGTACCAACAGTCTGTCCGTACCAGACCAACACACACTGAACGTGTCCCCGAGAAGCTATTCACATAGTCCCGCTAGGACGTACACACAGAGCAGGCCCGACGTGTACAATGGATCCTACCTGACCCCTCGTGTCACCAGTGCTTCGCCACACCCAACTGCTGCGTCCACGCCCCGTCAACCCCGTTCTTCTCTTGAGGGTTCAAGAGATCGAGAGTTGCGAGGACATGATCAGCTGTATGCCCTTCAGGATACAAAGGACCTATTCAGGGACATGCAGGAAGCAAGGATGCGGAACCAACAGGAGATTACTCGGGCACAGAACACACTACTACAAAGTACCAGGAACTACAGGTATGTAGCACATGTATTATCGCACGACGTACATGGTATATCCAAAAGTAAGAAGCTACAATTGTTTATCATTAGTTTTATATGTAAATCCTACTAGTTAATTAATAGTATCAACCTTAAAAGTTATTATGATCTTTTTTACAATTTATTTTATATAGTAGGATGGACATGAGTGACATATTTTAAGTTAAATCAAATCCTTATTTAATCGGGGACAGCAGGAATTCGCTTTTGGTTGATGCTATAATAACAACATCTTATAATGTTTGTTTTTTAGTAGCATGAGATCGAGGACGAGCTCCAATGCCAGTTCCCGTCGGTCGTACAGTTCCTATCGAGACTACGCCCGTGACCTGATAGAGGGCAGCCAGCGATCAATACACGGTATGGTTAGTGGTAGTTATGAACTGTATGACACCACAAACCATGGTAGGGGAACTGGAGTGATCTCCCCTCCATCATCCGTTGTGTCCGACGTGGAATCGTTACCAGATTCTATTCTTAGTGAACAATACGCCAGCAATGCTACACCCTCTCATCTGAACACCGATCCTTCCTTCATTAGAACCAGACCAATCAACTCTGCCGACATTAAGTCCCGGATAAGGAAACATCGTAAGATACCGTTAACGTCATAGTTTCCACTCAGACGTGTCATATAGTGTGCATAGTCAAATATATAATGAAGGGAATGGAAAATAATGCTGATTTATTCCAAGTAAGACTTGAAAATCGTTTGATACATTTGTGATGCTCTACAAAAATGTTTTAATTTTACCAAATGTTTTATCTCAGGAAATGACTCTTTCCTTGTCGGATATGTGTTAATGAACGTTAAATACGTTAGTGATGTTTTTGTGAATAGCGATGCATTTCATTCGTAAATGTCTGTGATATTATTGGTGCCAAAGTTGAATGTCCGAGGTATGAGAATGAGATCGCATGGAAACTTGAAGGAACTATGATTTATCAAGAAGGTTTCTTTTTAAATTATTAAATTTTTAAGTGGTAAGTAATTATCCGAATTAATTTATGCTTGCATGGTGTTGTGTTTGGGATAAAGGGGTCGATTACCTTTGGCGTTAAGAGTATTTGGAAGAAGTACCTTACCCTTGGAATACGATTTTACGAAATGTTCTTTATGATAGATGATGGTTTATGTTTACGAAAATGTTTGCATGTTCGAGTAATTTTTAGAAAAAGAGAATATTGTTTAAAGACTTGTTATAATTTATTATGCAGAATGTGTAGCTACTGCATGTCGGTATGCTCGTGTGAGTAGAAATGTTGAAACTGCTTTGGTGCATGTGTATGGACTATTGAATATTGAACCGAGTTCCTGCGACCCCTTTAGACGTCCCTTTGGCGATAAACACATTTTGGAGGATGCGATCGTCTACATTTAGGACCATTATAATGTTTTGTTAAATCTATTTATTTACATTGTGTCATTTTACATGAATGTTTGATTTTTTTCTGATTTATTAACGGCGATGATATTCATATTGAATAATCTAATTAATAAATGGCCGTTTGTAGCATTTTGTTGGGATTCCGTCCAAGTTTAGGGAAATTATGAATTAAATCGTATTATGCCTTTTCTCGTCTTTCCGAGTTCTCTGCACTTACTGAGGACAACAAATATGTATCAGGTTCCGTGCACATGATTTACCTTAAAGCTGCTTTAATGACTAGTCAGAGCCAAGATTGTGATAAGTGTCTGTGATTAGGGCACTCAAGGGAGTCAACTCTTGTTAACATAAATAAACAATTTTACCAGACGCTATTTTATTTAAATATCTGTGTAAAGATAGACAGAGATGTCCATGGGTATCGCTGACTTATAGAAAGATGTGCTTTTATACAACCCGCCTGTTGTTTGTGCCTGTGATGTAGCTGTTTAGACTGACGACCATAACCAGATAGTCCCTCGGGTCGACAGCAGGGCTGCATGGTTGGAAACAGGTAGTTTAGGACTGGCTTGTTAGAGTCAACATCAAAGTTTGTTAGAGACTTACTTTTCTGTTCTTTTGTTTGGCTCTTTAAATTCAAAAGAGTAAAAACGTGTATTTAAAACAGTATAATTTAAAGGTACAACATTGTTATGCAGGTGTATCTGTTTCTTTGTTAATTTGCAGGTGTATTTGTTTCTTTATATCTCATTTATTTCAATGTTTTTCGCAAATTTATTTCGAAAATATTGATCAATGGTTAATGAAGGAAAAAAGTTTTTCTCATTTCGATGTTATTAAATATGTTTTTCATACGAAGATGCCTATATAAAGAATGTATCTGAATATAGAATATCATAGCAACAGTGATTTTATACAATATCGGTTCTACATCCATCCATGATAAAACACGTTGCTAGGCAGCATTGTTTGGTGCCTTTATTTTTTGCATCATCATTATTTATATTCCCTGTATTATTTTTTGCATGCGTTTGTTTAGATCATTGTTTCAGTATTTAGTGTTTTTAACGATGATCAGTATTTTGGAATATATCTTGTACACAAAGCATCATGATCAATATTAACAAAATGAATGGGAATATATATAAGGCATTTAAATAAGTTCTAGATGTATATATAAAGGATATGATATTTATACGATATTTTTGTACCAATATGCTACATTGTTCACAGTGTATCACTCACATATCATCCAACCATTTACACACAATCATCAATGTATTTGACATCAATAAAAAATAATATAAATAATAACAGATTGACGCCGTCTTACCTTGTTTGTCTCCTACTGTTAACTTGTATACTACCGTTTACTTACCGTAGGAGCTAAAGAGCGACATCCTTTGGCAACACTTGCTGTTCCTGTAGGTTTTAGGGCAATACCTGTAGGTTTTATTGCAATACCGGTAGTTTTAGATAGATTGGTGAGACAGTTAATCTGAAAGGTTACCAACCTGCAAACAATAAAAACGAACAAAGAGCACAAAACACTATTCAAACTCAGTGAAAATCTATGAAAAAAAAGGACTTAATATGAACAAAGAAAAAACACCTGCAGACCCTTGGAAAGATTCAAGGAGAACAAGACCAGTTGTTACGGAGGAGTAAGTGATGCTTATTGTATAGCTTAGCAGTGAAATATGATCTAAAAAATATTGGGGTAGACAAATAATTAGAGGAGAATGACTTGTCCTTCATTCCAAGTTCAGAAAGATGTTCCGGTTATTGAAAGACAATACATCATCAATATATCTGAAAGTAAAATTAAAACAATTGGCAAAGTGTCGTCAGAGCTGATGAACTCTTACATCAATTCAACCTCTTACAAAACAAGGCTGCATATCCCAGGTTTCGGCGGACAAGCATGGTGTATGCACGGGCTTTGACATCGCTAGGACAGGCATAGGGGTTCCTCGTGAGAACGCCAATGTATCTTACTGCTCTGGCTGGTATGTGTGACGTGTTTTCGCCGTGATAGGGCTGAGGCGCTTGCGACTCCCATGCACTTACTGGATTATACTGTCGCACTTCATGTTCGTGTAATTGGCAAATAGACGTTTGTGGATTTCATTTTCGGCTTATATTGAAATCATAAAAAGTAATGCAATTTAGATTTAAGCATGTTTATCTTGCCTACATTTTTAAACTGAAGAAATCGGTAGAATATAGGAGAAAGCGCTATCAAGCACATGCGACAAAAAATCAAATACATGTCTACGGTTAGATACTAGAAAGAAAAACAAATTAACAGTTCAACAGGATTGTCTTGAGACTGGAATACCAGACGTTCAGTGTTGCCTAGATATTCATAGATGATGTTTTAACGACAGTGTGATAAAGGACAGTCTATTTGTCCCTTCAGCAGCATCTACCTCGGTCTTGTAATCCCTCTAGTGTTTATCTACTTCAGGCTTGGAATCCGTCCAGGGTAAGCTTTATTCTGGTGATATGATAGTGGAGTTCACAGTAGCCAAGGAATGAATGATGTTTAAGCAAAGAAGTTGAAAGTAGATCAGACAGTAAGCGGTCGGTCAAGAGCAGGGTTCTTATTTCACATAAGACCTTCATGGAAATAGGTCTGCCACTGTTGGCCTGAAAGAGACGACGAGTAAGTCGTGGTATGGTTACATCATGTAGAAAATATCCAAATGCTGGAAAGTTTAGTAAAGGGTAAAGTGACGTGACAAAGAACACAGAACGGTTGACATGCAGGCAAATAACAGCGTAGGAACCACATATATAACACAATTTCAGTCATTACCAGGTCTTGTTTATTTCCTTTCCTTAAGTAAACAAATATAATGTACAGGACACGAGATATTGAGTTTTCCTATACTAATTCTGGTTTGCGTGCCTTTAGTAGGGTTTACATCCAAGATGTAGACTGTGTGTTGTACGGGCTGTAGAAGACGCTACAGGTGAATATCGCACCTGACTTACAGATTGTAATGGTCTAGACTGTGTGTTGTACGGGCTGTAGAAGATGCTACAGGTGAAGCCTATACCAGTGTTGGGTGTATTAAATATCACACCTGACTGACAGATTGTAATGACGGGAATATATTGATCATGTTCCAGTCTACTCGTGTATATTGCGGTATCACGGCATTCACCCGGCACGGATAGGAACTTATTCTTAATTATCACGGATTTATTTTCTTTCAAAATCACTGACGCATCTTCAGTAAACGATTTTACATGCGAAATGTACCCATGTATGGCAAATAGGTTTTTAATAGATTTTGCACATACGTGTCTTTCAGACAGTTTATATATTCAGATGGAAGATCCTTCGACAGGTACTATGGTTTAGCAATCAATACAAACATACACAGGAAATCGTACATCTATACGTAGACATTTGGTTAATTTAAAAACAAGACTTAATTAGCCATGGTATTGATTAAACATTATAATGTGTCCAAATAAACACGGTCACTGATCTGTTAAAACAAGAAGTGACCATAGTATAGCAGGTGCCTATAATATCGAAGAATTCCAGACACTACACTCATCTCCCGCCCTAAGTGTGCTAAGCGGATTACGTCTGTCCGTGATGACTTCTGCCTCGTCCTTTGTGTTTACTGCCAGGGAGATGTTAACAAGTGTGTTTCTATAGGAACATCCTTACATGACGAATCCTCTATCAATACATGTCTAACGTCGACTTCAACCCAGGGATGGAGTCCTATTTCAAACAAATTAAGTGAACTATCTCTCCGTGTTATAAACGTTATATTTGGTGATCCTTTACACCAGGTCTCGTTATTTACTGTCAAAACATGATCAGAGAATGCATATATTTTTGATCACAAGTATGTAGGATTTCTGGTCGAATCCACTCTGAGATTGCTCTTTAGAGACCTTCACCAGATCGGCAAATAAATCACTTGAGTTTTGAGCAAACATGACATTTTTGTAAATATGTTTTGAAAAAGCCTATTTTAAGACATACGAGGGCTTTATTATCAGCACTGTACTCTCCGATAAAAGGTTTACCGTGAGAGTGCATGGCGCTGCACCTTATTATAGACTCGTGTTGACACACGTCTGCCTCACTGTATTGACGATGTCAACAGAACCAATTCGTCTCTCATTGTTAACGACTTGACGTTTAAAAAAACCTGCGGGAGTATTAGTATTCACTCCAGTTTAATCCACTCCTGTTAATAACGCATCACAATGTGTAGTCACATTCACTCCTGTTAATAACGCATCACAATGTGTAGTATTAATAGCACATCAGAATGTGAAGTCACATCCATTCCTGTTAATAGCACATCAGAAAGTGTAGTCACACCCATTCCTGTTAATAGCACATCAGAATGTGTAGTCACACCCATTCCTGTTAATAGCACATCAGAATGTGTAGTCACACCCATTCCTGTTAATAGCACATCAGAATGTGTAGTCACATCCATTCCTGTTAATAGCACATCAGAATGTGTAGTCACACCCATTCCTGTTAATAGCACATCAGAATGTGTAGTCACA
>JAUMHH010184233.1:0-14713 GCA_032359455.1 Chlamys rubida | reverse complement strand
GATATTTGTCACAGTGTGAAAGATATCAGTTTTATCAAGTTGATAGAATCCGATATTTCACTGGCAAAAATGTAATAGATAATCTTTAACCACATGCAAGGGGAGTTTGGTGTATTGTTTGTGAATCCTTTTTATTTTATAAAAGTCCTTGCCTTCATCATAATTCTTATATATTTCCCATAATAGATCATGTTACTTAATACTCTCAAATTTCATATATATAAAATGTAGATATAGCATTGGGTCCTAAATTAGTTTCATATATTCAATGGTCGACACAAAGATCCCTCTTGGATATCTGTTTATTTGTGTCAATGCGAGAAGCAAATCGGACATTGTATTTTAAATTGTATTGTAACATAGAAAAAATCATAGAACAGTACAAGGTAGGTGATATAATGGTGAAGAATTATACTGTATATGAAGTTTGCCTGGAACATTAATTATTGTATAGTTCATTTGTAACATGTATCACTACATTATATGCCACTGTGCTGTTAAAATGTATCCATAGCGACCATCTGTCTGGATTTTTTAATGATTACCAAGTCATTTATTTCTTATCCTCTTTGCTCAACATTTTTCCACTTAGGGTTTTCAAGCTTGTCACTGCGTAAAGTTTCTGTCCATATGATCATAGGGTGCCAGCAATGTTTTATAATTACCTTCCTGTGACATACGAACAGCCACCAAGTGAGAAGTGATGTTTTTCCTGTCAGAAACTAGGATGTATACGTCTCCCGAGATGAATTATTGAGTGTTATGATGCTGTTCATTGATAGGTCATTAGATCTGAACACAAACACAGGGAATTACTTGTTACAGTCTGTTAACGAATCATTTTGAATTTTAAACAAATCTATACCAATTTAGTAAAGAATATTTTGAGCTTAAAAAAATCTTAAAAATTCTGATGTATAACCTTGAAATTGTGAAAATAAATGTATTTTCTAATCATGGGATACATGTTTTCTATTTCTGTGATGGCTACTAATCAGCATTCTGGGAGAAATCAGTCCATGTTTTTAGTCTAACATACCATCTCATTAGGCCTTTTCACCCTTGGCTAGTATAGCGCTGTGACCAAATATGGATATAGAATACTTAGCAAGACAGCTATAATATCACTGAGTTAACATATATTATTACTATTATCACTATTATGAAATATTGAAGTCCTTTCCAATAGAGGTATTCAATAAATATCACATGTTGTGACACGTCGTACAGAATTGCACTTGTTCTAAAGTTGAATATTTCAAATTGGAAATATAAAACAAAACCCCCTAAACTGCGGGGTCATACTCAGAACCTTGGACACTACCTATATGGGCAGATAGTCGAGTGGTTAACACTCCAGCCTTCCACGCAGGCAGCCAAGGTTCAATCCCTGCAATTCGCATGGAATATTCAGAGAAAGTGTTTTTTCTTCTGCCCACACAACTCCAACAACCTAGGTAGAGTATAAAATGGTCTGGGGTGGATGTTGTATCTGTGCTGTAGCATTCAAGTGAGGTGGCACTATAAATGATACTGTTGGAAGCACGGTCCCACTACAAACAGAACACATTACATCTCCAGCACACATGCAGGCGTACAAACATAGGGAGATATTAGCCAGGTGGCATAGGACAAGTAGTTAGCGCCTGATAAGGCAGCTCCTGCAAGTTCCTCAATATTGATTAATGTATATGCTAAATGTATTGATTGTATATCTATGTACTGTTGTCAAGTGCTTTAGAGTGGCTTATACTAGCTAGATAGGGCGCTATATCAAATGTTGTATATTAATCCTACAATTGATCAATGTTGCTATCCAGGAATGCTCAGCATCAAAAGGCAAACAAAAGTTATTGGCCCAAACATTGAGAGTTAATTGTTTGAAAAGTGAAGTAACTATAAGCAGAAAAAAAATATTTTTGTTGCTTCATCTTTTATAAAAAGGGGAAAGTACTCTAGTTAAACAAAATAGCTCTGGCGGGGAAGTCTTTTTTGCGACTATCAGTGAAGTGGTTGTAGAGGTTTTCGTTACCTTAAGGTTCAATATTCTGCCATACATTTCCATTAAAAGAGTTACAACTATTATTATAAAATCTTCAAACATCACAGTGCATAAATCTGACTGATTTTCATAATCCTTCATAAAATATTTTAAAAGAGATGATTGTAAAAATCACAGGAATAACGTGCAAGGTGGCATGTGTCCTTAAGTCTCTATATCTGATATTGTTTTGTTTTTTTCATAAATTGAGCTACACCTCCAAATAATTATTGTGAAACTAGAGTGTGAACAAAAATAACTGATAAGTGATTCACATTATTTATTTCTTATAATTTGTCACTTACTAAAAAAGATTGAATTGGTGACATAGCTAATAGCTCCTTAGCTCTTTTGCAATTTGTT
This sequence comes from Chlamys rubida, assembly GCA_032359455.1. Lineage (NCBI taxonomy): Eukaryota > Metazoa > Mollusca > Bivalvia > Pectinida > Pectinidae > Chlamys > Chlamys rubida. Next base: position 12,309 of record JAUMHH010184233.1, on the reverse strand, counting down.
TCCATTCTAGTTTTATCTATGGGCAATTACACAAAGTGTCTGATAATGACAAATGTCTGTTCTGGGAGCCTGTTTGTGTCTATCACGTCAGGTGGCTCCGGCCAAGGTTGGATCTCAATCTTTGATGATAATCTTGATAAGTGTTTGAGATAAAAACTCTTAACATGATTTATCCTTATATGTAAGCACTTTTTATCGTCAATTAGGCATTGTGATATTAGCTTACAACAGACTGGTTTTGTTTAATCAGTGGGAAAGTGTTTCACTTCAAATAAATCTTGTTTTGTATCATGCATCATTGCTGTAAATCTTTCTCCTTGTCGTCTTTAGAATCAGCATCTTATTTCCACATGTCACACACGATGCATATTTCAAGACAAATAGTCTATTGTCTTTTGTGCAGTCAGTATGAGATGAAGTTTGGAGCCAATTAAATGTATCTAATGAGACAACTAGCTGGTGACAGACATCCTAGAACACCAGCAGGACATGTTAGGTAACAACTTGGTGTACAAAATGTTATATGCTAATATACTTAAATAAATGTTTTTTTTCAGTTTAAGAAAACAGGAATATTTAATTTCCTTTAGGATTCCATCACAGAAGTTTTGCACTCTGTCAGTTATTATATAACATTGTTTGGGGCATAATTCATATACTCTGTCACCCAATTCCCAATACTCTGTCACCCAATTCCCAATACTCTGTCACCCAATTCCAAATACTCTGTCACCCACATTCCCAAATTTTGTTTGTGATACCTTTTGTGTCCTGTACCAAAACCCAGGAAATTGTGCCTCTTTATGGACAGAGTTATGGCCCTTTGTTTACCCTTGGTCACATCTCGTATAGCCATATATCATATATTCTATCGCCTACAGTTACAAGTACCTCTCAGGACACTTTTGTCAAGACCATATCATATCCTCTGTCATTCACTATTGGCAAATTTCATTTGTTAATACCTAATGGGACTGCAAAATGTCAGTGGTGAAATCAGGTCTGGTGTCTCAGATTATACAGAGTTATTGCCCTTTGTTCAACGTGCCTCACTTTGTTTGGGGTAAATCCCATATACATGTTATATAAAAAGTTAGTCTGTAGGTGTGGGACTATATGTGGTTTACTGTGTACTTGCATAGCTGCTGTCCTGATGAATTTGTCATCATTGTCTGGGCTGAAAAAGGCAAAGTGAAACTGCTGCAAAAAATTCCAGATATACAGATACCAGTCCTTATATCTGATCACTGAACAGAACATCACCAATTTATCCTGGTACAAAAACTCTTTGGGGAATGATATCAAGAAGTATTGATATAGCAAATATAAAAAAACATTGGCAAGGTTTTTAAAATTTTAACCTTTTTGTTAGAAAACCTTTAAAGAAAATCTGTCAAAAAATTACACCATCTGGGTATTAGATGATTGAACGAGTTCGTCAGTCTTAGGCCCAGTGTTAGCTCGCTGTGACGTGTCTGTACACACACAGAGGGATGTGTCATATAAAAAGTTACATTCTGAGAAGTCGGAAAATTGAACAATTTGTTAGAACTTAATTTGAGTAATTTATCACATTAGAATGGGCTATTCAGAAGAATTATTCTAATGAAATTGTATTATACACATAGCCGTGTGGATTGGAAAGCTTTGAATGAACATAAAGTTGTTAATGTGGAAAGGCAAGCCTTTAGGATTAGAGATTTAGCTGGTCGATGTTTCGAGTAGCGGTTGAAGATGTCAGTTACATGCTATCAATTGCTATGAAGCTGTGGGCAATTATGCAGTCATTTCTGTATTTGGCAGGCATAGTGAAAACAAGGCTTTGTAGTACATATGTACTCAAATAGCTTAAAAAAAAGAAATCCTGTCTTCTGTCGGAGCGTGTGAAGTATCAGAATAAACTACAGTCTTACAGTTGAGTCAGTATGTCAAGCTGCTGAAAATAGATGGTTGGACATCACACAAAGCCGCACTTTTCTGATCACTGCTATTCTTTAGATTAAATTAATATTAAGCTTAGAATTAATTCACAATTTGCCTTGTCAAACTGAAAGTCACCGACAGTTGTTTAAAATAGGTAATTTCTTCTTGAGAAGCTTCATTTTACTTGACTGTGCAGGGCTGCAGGATTAAAGTAAAATCAAACATTTCAGCTTTTTCCAGAATCTATCATTTTGAAATAAACTTCATAAACAAAGCAAAAATCACTAATGATGGAAACATAATAAATGCACTATATACTAGGTTCCAGGGTGAGTTGGTGCGTCTTCTGGTTACCTTCCATCTTTAGCCCATTGGGATCAAAAGTTGTACAAATATATTGGCAGACTCTTCTGGGGGCTAAAGGGCAAGGTAAAAAGTGTCATAATTGAGTGTCTCGTTTACATTAATCTTCTCCTCCAAAACTGTTGGGGTGATTTCAACCAAATTTTAATGATAGCATACTTAGCCCATCGAATCAAAATTTATACACATTTCTGGGGAATGAGGGGCTGGATAATAGAGGTCAAATTGCATTGGCTCATTTGCTTTTAATGACTTCTCTTCCAAAAGTGTTGGACAGTTTTCAACCAAATTTTAGTGATAGCACACTTTGCCTATGAAGAACATATGGGGTATGAGGGGCTGGATAAAAGGGGTTAAATCTGTTTATTTGCTTTTAATGACTTCTCTTCCAAAACAATAGGCCAATTTCATCTAAATTGCTGTTATACTATACCAGATACTCAATTGGGATCAAAAGTTTGTAATTTAAGGTCTGATCCTCCTAGGAACTAAAAGCCTTGGTAAAAGGGGTCAAATTGGCCGATATCCTTTAAATGAAATATCTTCTTGAATTAGGCAGGTTTAATACAAATTGTGGTGGTAACAAACCTTAGTCCATGGGGATGAATTGTCATACAAATAAAGGAGCTGACACTCTAGGTGGTTCTCCTCCAATAGTACATGGCAGATTTCAAGCTGAGACATTACGGAATTAGCCACGCATGTGTTCCAAAGACCTTAATTTCATTTTCCAACATTGTGATTTCCTAAGCTATCCTCTTCGGCCTTTACCTTTGGCTTCTGATTAGAGTTCATGTGTAATACACTGTAGCAGCAGCGCTTTGTTGTCAGCATCTTCAAAGCCTGACTGCTTCAGGAATTTAGCCAGATTGGTTTGCATTGACAGGGGTATTTAATTAACATTTCTTTAATTGTTTTAGTTTTGATAACATTTACCTGCAGTATAGAGTGTAGTGTTTGGGTTAAAACAATACATCAAAGGAAATAGACAAGATTGCAAGATAACCCAACAGTTTGAAAAGTATGTTTCTTATATTACCTCTGTAAGTTGTTATATTACCTTTGTAATTCATAATCTACTAGCTGGGATCCAACTCTTGTACAATCTAGGTCAGGACTGGAGTTTGATAAAGAATAAGAATTATGTATGCAACTGTCCATATCAAGGTCAACAGATTATTCATACTGGAATCTTTAGATCGATAGAGAAATCATTGTGTTCTTTGAGACTCTGGGCCTAATTGTTCTGTGTGTTTGTTTTGTGCATAGAGAGTGTCCAGAATTTGAACCCATCCTTGGAGTTTGAACTCATACATCATATGGTGACAGTTACATCTGACAAGGTTGTTGGCTTTTGTCAACATCCCACGGTACCACATCATCTATCCTCCTACCATTTCCATATTTACTCCCTCATGACTCATAATAGACAAAAGACCTGTTTCATTTACATATTGTTCTATCAATTTACACAGAGCAGCAGTTAGGCAGGTTCTAAGTGCCCTCTTGGGTCTCCTACGTTGTGGGAGACAAGCACCAAGGATACATATCACTGTTACCTTGGATACTTACACAGGCACATTTAAAGGAAATAAAAGGGAGACAAACCTGGATTCAGTTGGTTTCTCGCACATATCAGAGAGAAAATCTTTCTGAGATATGTGACTAATAGAGTCAAAGCTTAAACTGGTTTCTGTGGTGAGAAAAATTGAGAGTCTTTGTCTCTGCCTCAAAGGACACCACCGTATACTAGAAAAATCACAGTTTCAGAGAAAATCAGAGTGTCTTGGATCAAGGACACAGCAATAGTAGCTAACTGCTGAAAATGCTGTTGAATTGACATTGACTTGTTTTGTAGACAGTTGAACTGTACTAAGTTGCCCTTATAGTATGTCTATAGCCTTTATCATTTGTTTGATATATTTTAGTTGATGTTATGACAATCAATTTCTCCCAACAATTCTCTGTAATCCTCCTCTCAAATTACAGATATAAAGCACCTATTAAGGATCAAACCATCATCTACTCAATTACAGCCAAAAAACAGAGCCATTATGTTCTCAAATTCTAAAATATAGAAAAACATGAGTATCCCTAAGGGATAGCGTGGACTGATAATACACAAAATCTGAATCCATGGACCGTGACTATAAACACTATTTGTTTCCATGGTATTATGTTGGAAACCATCATTTGAGAATATGATGTTTGATCTGGTGTCATGTTCCTCCACACATACTGGGATAGCCTTAGTGATATTAATATGCTCCATATCTGCTTTCCATGCCAGCATCCTTTAATGGGGAGGTCACATAATGTTAGCCATGTCCATCCAGTCTCGACCCAATTCTGCAGACATCATATTTAACAGATTTTCATCAAAGTATTATGTAAAGGTCAAGTTTGAGAATACCTTTGACGAGTTTGTATTTCAAGGTCCCAAGGATAACCCCAAGATCACTGTTGCTATTGATATGACAACCATACAGGCATGGAGGCATCCATGTCTTACAGACGTCGTTTTGTAGTCATTGTGAGCAGTATATAGATGATTTCTATATGCTGGCTATGTTGTATCTCTGATTCCTAGATTCACCCTGACTGGTGTTAGTTTCTTATCACCTGACAGTATATCTCTGATACCTAGATTCACCCTGACTGGTGTTAGTTTCCTATCACCTGACAAAACATTTAAAGACTCGATAAACATTGGATTGATCAGGAACTGAAATAAACATGTTGTAGTAAATGGTAAATAATAGTGTAGCACAACCTAGAAGTATAGTGTACAGTGAGTTACCTCCCTTCCTCTATTAGGGTATTATGGGATCACGCACATGTTGTAAGGAGCCACCATCATGTATAAACCAGCCACCGAGCAGGATAATAAGAGTTATTACACATGTGATGTCCATAACCAAACTTTCATATAGGTGAAACATGTTGGAGTCCGGTCTAGAGGATATCATACAGATCCTGTATCGGAAAATAAACTTAACTTAAAGCCTAAATTTTGTTTGTTTAGATAATCACTGCGGCTGGTCTTAGTTCACTCCAACAGCTGAATATTTCGTGCAAGTTTCCATACTTCCAACCTTTTTGAAATTTTCATGGGGGAAATTTTGCATGCTCAAAGCTAAAACATAAATAAAATGTGTGTATACACCTCGGGAGACAAAATAACTCTTCAAACTGACATATTTTGAGTTGTTCTTTAAGATGAAATAATTAGATCTTAGAATATAGGAACAGTTCAGCAAATTCACTGGTTGAAAACACTCAATTTAAGGGTCCAAAATCAGGAGTCTCCCTCCTAAATAGGGAGGGTTGGCAGGTATGGATTTTGTTCACTTGCTGCGGAATAGAATGTATGACAATTGTATTGAAGGGACCCTACTATATAATATATGTCATCTTCCGAGGCTGTCCTTGACGTCTACCCATTGATTCGTACTGGTTGGCTGTTCATCTCTGTCCTTGGAACATGCTTTATATTACCAGACTGCCCTAATTGCTGGTGACGGCTCTCGTGATACTGTTGATTTTCGTCATTAGGAACCACCAGTCCTGTATAGCATACCTTTCCAGATTTACAGTTTATGATTTACAAGAATTATTAGTTAAGGAGCTCCATGCCATTTAACTTGTGTTTATGCTTTACAATTACTTACCGACCCATCTATTACGTCTTCTGTTCTGACTAATAAGGACTTAATGAGGTATAATGGGCTATTCTGAAGGTTACATTGTCGTTGTTGTGAATAGGTTTTATTTCCGAAACTACTGTGTAAACCACATATTTATGCTGTTTTTGTATGATTGATTAGTTTACAAGTTTTTTAAATGTGCTTTAGAGGTCGTTCCTCTGATTAAGTCTCCAGACTCTAATAAAGATTTCCTTCCAAATGGATGTTGAAGGCCACGATTGCTCACAGATTTGTGCTGTGATTTTGTTTCAATTGTTCCGGGCCTATAGAACATGTGGCTCTATATGTGACATAACAGTGTGCATTATCTAGCTCAGTAAATGAGATTTTAGCATGTTCACAGACATGAATCTTTTCTCTAAATCTGTTTTCTTGAGGTCTGGTTAGCTTGTTAGTTATAACAACTAAATAAAATCATGTTTTTATCAAAGAAATGTTCATATATAACTCTAAATATTTCCTTGGATTTATTTCACCTTCACACGTGATGTAATAAATATAAATTATAAACTTGGTGTAGGTTTTTCTTCTTACAAAATTAAAATGAAAAATGTCTTAAAAGTGTTTAGGTTCCACAAAGCTAACCAAAATGTAGTTTGTAGAAATTGTAGTGTTGGTATTGGTGCTGTATCATCCACAGGAAGTTGCATGCTGGTGATCTGTATCGTACCTCAGGCTGCAGCAACAACAAAGCATCCCAATGCTGTTGTTTTGTCTAAACTGCCTATTTAAATTGGATTTTTGTCAAGATTATAGGCTCTGAAAAGTGATTAACATTGACCTACATTGTACCATTGTAGTTCATCTCAGTATGTGTCTTAACACTTCATCACAATCAGGAGCTAAATCAAATGTAGAGGCAGGGAAAATTGAAATAAAGTTTGTGTAGTAGTGACAGTCATTGATAGCTAGCTTTAAAATTCTCTAGTGCAGTGTATCACAGTTTACTACAATGAATATTTTATGTGCAGTTTTACATAGAGGAGTTTCGAACAAGTTTTCGTTTGTTTTTATTGATGAATCATTTGTAAAGTTTGATTTACACAGCTGCATGTAAAATATTTGATGTAATGTCATGTTGTTATTGTTTCAAAAAGAATTTGAGTACATGTTTTAGTCTTTTGAATGATGAATGATTACATAGTGTATTTACACTGCACAATGTAAGACAGTAATAATTTTATAAATCAAATTCTTTACGCTATTTTGACAGTTAAATATATCAATGTCTTGGATGTAGTTTTGACAGTACCATATTATTTTCTACTGATAAATCTGTATTCTGTATTACATGTATTACCAAGTCCCTAAATAGTAACGAGTATATAACTACATCATACTCAACACATTTTACCTGTAGTGTTAGAGTTGTCTCCCTTTAACATATTTTTTTTACTTTAATACCATTGTATTGAGCATAACAGGAAATTGTCGTTGCTTGCCCGCATCATTGTGTGTATACCTTTAAAATGTGTCATCAAATAACTCACCGAGTACAAATTAACGTTCATCTATGATGTTTTACTTCTATATTTGTTCAGAACTCTTTATCATTGTGACTATTAGGCCATTATCAATTTTACCACTTTCTAACAACTTAGTGGTCTATAATCAGCATTTAATATAAGATGAAGGCGCCATTCAATATAAGATAAAGGGTATGAGCCATAAAAAAAGGTATGAGCCATCAACTTAGAGCACATTATTACAGCTGTTACTCTCATGAAAAATTCCAAATAAATCCCATCTTGTGCATTTTTACAGAATTTTAATTAATATATTTGAAAACAAATGAACCTTTGAAAACAAAAGCTGACCAGGTAATACTACCATCCCCCATCTCAGGGACTTTTACTACACTGGCAGCCATACACATTACCAATGTTGCTCTTCATGTCTTATTAATGCACAACATCAACAAATGTGAGATGAAGAAGGAAGAATTAACTCTGAAGTGAGAAGAACTCTTCTCATTAAGAAGAAAATTAAAAATTGAAAAGAATTATATTATACTCTGAAGTCAAGCTGTTCTTTTCCAATTTAACCAATTCATTGGTTACCCCTTTACCTTATTTTGATGTAAAACACGTAGTTTTGTAATTGGCCACAATTAACTACAAACAAACGTGATATACGCTCAGTTTGATGTGACACTATAGAACGTTACAGTACACTATTGCATGTAATACTCTAGTTTATATCATTAGATAAACTGTGTGAGTGTGCTTCAAAAGTACAATGGCATGAAACCTGATCATCTATTTAGAACTTAACAGTACAAAACCCTTGGAGGGCGAGAAAGGTGCTTTTTCATACATTAATTAGTTTGTGTAGTAAAATGTACTATAATTAGTGAACATTATTATCAAATTCAGTTCTAATACTGCAATAAGAATGCTTCTTAGATTTAAAGAAAAAGGAAACATCCTCTTCACTTAGCTGACAATGATAGTTGTTTTTCTACCTGATATTATAGACATAGGTGTGTTTTCCAGTTCAATTATCATTACTTTTTACAAATTTACAGTTGCCCTTTTAATTCAGCCACACCTAAAGCAGTTGTCCCTCTGACACCACTAGTGCTGTTTTCCCTGTATCAAGCCACCGTAGTGCAAATCCCATTGTCCCGTTGTCCTACCACTACATACATATAATTGTGCTTTTCTCCATGCAGTCACCACTAATTTGGTGGTCTCACCATCCAGCTACCCCAAATCTGATAGTTTCATTACCCAGTCACATCACTAACTATGTGTAAACCAGTCACCACTAATCCAGCCACCTCCAAACCAGGAAGGCAAAACTATCTTTAAAATATGCCAAAATGAAAATAGGGTTTAGTGAACAGATGTTGATATACGTTAAACAGTATTTTGATTTTAAAGACAGTGTAAACCTGTTAAAAGTGAACCATGTATACTGTATAGCACTTTAAATTTGCGGGGTCAATATTTCGCGGTTTCGTATTCCGCACATATTCGCGGGGGTTAAATCACACCCAAATCCCATGTGTCGCTGCATTTTGATTGTCATCATTTAAGGCTTAAACCTCAAAATACAGGTAAACCGTTTGAAAACACTGATACCGAGCGTCGTCATCCACCAGTGACTTCACTCGAAAGAAAATCAAACGTGTATGTATCTTTGTAGGAGTAAACTGTAATCAATTAATCACCTACTGTATACACATAAATATGTTGTTGCCACTTCATTTGAAGATTTGACTTACCAACTATAAATGATGAAGTACTTTCCAGAAAGCTAAATTTTTCATTATTTTATCAGAGAGGAAAGTTAAAGCTGCCTAGGGCAATAGTACCGATGTTACTCCTTGTGATTGGTGTAGAAATATCCAGGAATATCCGTCAAGGTGCAGTCATTCTTGATCATCTCGGTATCAGTTATCACAAAAAAGCACGGTAATGTTTGCCGACAGTTCTAAAAATAAGTTTTTTTAGATTTTTGAAGATTTCTTTGGTATGAAGATAACTGAATTTCAACGGCTTCTTTGGAGTAGTGTTGCAATGAACCAATCAACTCAAAGACTTCAGATTCAAATTATATTGGATGGCAAATACGGAGCTAGAAGTAAAGCCGGTATGGTTATAGTAAGACCTGGTGTCAACTTCAGCAGGGGAAAAATAACTTCATATCTCACGTCTTTTCTTTGCAAGCTTTCATCCTGATAAAAAAAAAGAGAAGTGGTATATTTCTCCAGCTATATTTTTGCATCAGGTAGAAAATCATTCAATAATTCATTTATGTACTAATGACATTTGCATACATATTCAACAAGGCATAAATTTGTTTTACTGTTTCTTTCATGAATGGTGATCCTCAAGATTAGAAAGGATGTTAAATTTCTAACGCTGCGTTAAGCTGACCACAGAGAAAAGCTTGTATTTCTATATACAGGGAACAAACATTGTAGTATTAGGTAGTGTGTGTCAGATGATGTGGCCAGATAAAGTAATACTGTCCTTGTATGTTGTCGATGTTGACCAACAGCCCCCAGCTACCACATCTCTGATTGGTTAGCCAAGTTAGGACAGCCTGACACACTTTGTTTGTATTTTGGTAAGGTTTTCACTTTCCTGCTTCTGTGTTGCTGTTTAAACAGGCCTCGAGCTACGTCAAGATTGGTCACTCTTCTCATCGCAGTGATCTGATTTCATTGGTTCAGATCACCGACATCAAATGTCCATTGCGTTTACTCAGGAACGAAAGAGTTAAAATAATTAGACGGCACCAAGAGCACCTTTTTTAGCGGTCAAGTGGCCATGAGCAAGGTCAATAAATCTGTCTTACATTCCAAGTACAATAGGGTCGAATATCCCAATGGAATGAGGGCAAGAATAGTCTACCTTTTCATTTCAGGTGCACATTGAAAATAATTGAGTTAAAATTGAGAAAGATCTATAAGATATTAACATGGAGTTTTGAAAAGACTTTGGTAATACTTACTAGAACTTAGCAAATCTAAACTTAAATAAGGACTAAAATATTAATTACTCTATGACTAATTGATAAAGTACTGGAAACGTACATATTTTAGTGGTAGTCTTATTTTAGTGCTTTTCACACTTGAAATGTTGAAGTTCCTGTGTGTTAATTGTTCTCAACTGCATATTTCGTGGGTGTTTCATCAATATGCTTAACTGTTAAAATTTAATAATATGCTAAAATTTGAGTGTGCTTAAATAAGTCTGTTTACAGTATATTTATGCTGACTTAAACTTGGTCTATTATTTATGCTGACTTAAACATGGTCTATTATTTATGCTGACTTAAACTTGGTCTATTATTTATGCTGACTTATACATGGTCTATCATTTATGCTGACTTAAACATGCTCTATTATTTATGCTGTCTTGAACATGCTCTATTATTTATGCTGACTTAAACATGCTCTATTTTGCCTATAAAATGTTTGTGGTGTTACCAGTTTGCTTGATGACCGCTCTCTGTTACAGTGTCGGCCAGGACTGGGAACCAAGGTGTTGTACCAGCTATTGTATCAGAAACCCACCAAGATGATGGTGTTGTCCGGATGTAGTATTGTGTCCACTTTTGTGGCCCAGGCCGCCAAGATGTGGAACCTTGTAGTGGTGAGTAATCCATTTAGTTTATAAAGCATGAAAGACCAGGCTCGGGTTTCACGAATGTTCCGTAGCTCAAGTTAAGATTTCTCCTTAACCCTTTTTCACCCCTATGTGACTTTTGTCAACTCTACCATTCATTGATCTGGATGAGTCCATTATGGTCCACAGTGGTGAAAAGGTTAACAAAAGTTACAGGGAAAAAACTTACCTGCAAGATGAATTCAGTGAATTGTGAAACTGAAACCATATCTTCATATCATCTTTCTTTCAGTTTACACGGAGTATTAATGTCTGATTAGGGATTAAGAAAGAAGCATTTAGCTTTGTCATCAGTGTTGAATGATACCTGTATGTGGTGTTTTGATGAAGTTCAATTGGTCCCTGGAACTTCACTGATTCAGATGTATAATGTATAATGATTTGTTTAAGAGAATCATTGTGTGTTTATTGGGCACTTATACAGGAAGAACTTTGTGGACAAGATTATCCTATGTGGCTTAAAGTAGCATTCCGTGTGCCTGATTCATCTGTGTAATCTTACAATTACTGTAAACAGAAATTAAGCGAGAAAATAAGAAGCCTATCATTCTTGGAGTCAGTAAGTCAAAGGTTAAGGTTGCAATGGCTATAAATAGACTGATTTTGAAAAAATGTTGGTTTCCATATGCTATCTGTTGATTGCTGCATCATATCTAAACCCAACTTAAAGGGACAATGCTACTCGAAAAGGAAAGATTCCTGTTGGATTTTGGTTTCTAGGTCCAAGGTCATACGGTATCTAAAACAAAAACTGAAATTTTACAAAACAGTTGCTCTCAGAATGACATTTGAAGGGCAAATTCTTTGTTAGCCAATTTGGGGTGAATATTGCCCAAAGGGGAGTAGAAAAAGCCTGTTGATTTTGGGGTCACTAAATCAAAGGTCAAGGTCACAGTGGCTATTAAATAATAAAACTTTTAGGAAATTATTGCGTTTCTGGTGTTATCTCTTAAAGGATACGTTAGATCTCAAACAAACTTGGATGGGTGATGTCTCTTATTAGCTCACCTGCCCGAAGGGCAAGTGAGCTTATGCCATGGCGCGGCGTCCGTCGTCCGTCCGTCGTCCATCCGTCCGTCCGTCCGTCCGTCCGTCCGTCGTCCGTCGTCGTCCGTCAACTTTTCCTTTTAACGACTTCTTCTGAAGAATGGACAGGCCTAGAGTCATGATATTTC
>JAUMHH010184222.1:0-14713 GCA_032359455.1 Chlamys rubida | reverse complement strand
TAGTCTGTAATTATAATACATCCTCATCATTATTAATGTACGACAGATGGTATCTGCCTCCAAAGCAACAGATAGTTCAAAAAGCATATCGTTCTTTCTGTTAATACTTGTGCTAGGGGCACACACTGGTCGGTTATTGCTGTAAACTGTCTTTTACAGTTTTTAAGCCATGTAATGTACTAAGACTATTATTTCCTACTGCTGAGGTCACTGATCGTTACATTGTTGTCCTGTATGAAATAATGTGTGCTCGATTTTGTCTTGCTTACTTCAGCATGCCTCAATAACAAGACTAGTATATTCTGTATAGAACAGGGGTTAGTAACTTTTAAACTTACTGCTATATACACGCCGAAACTGTAAAAAGAATTCAAAGGTTGATTGTTTGGTTTGTTACAGTACTTCTGGAGACAGACAGATCAAGGATTGATCGGCCGGGAGAAAATCAGTCTACATTCCTTCTGGATGGGTATGCCCCACGAAGTGGACCATATAGACGCCGTGTTTGAGCGACTCAACGATCAGAAAATCATCTTCTTCATCGGTAAGTATTCTATAGGAGTGTGTGTTTTATTACCAGATATACAGAGCTCAGGGCCCGTACCAATACTCATACTCAAACTCACATTCTGTGCTCAAGGCCAAATTTTTGTTCCGGCGTGAAATAAATACGAAATCACATTCGTCAATGATTTTGGACGAATTTTGAATGAATTTGAAGCCGTATACCGTTTTCAGTGTAGATTTGGTTAGCGCATTTAATACATGCTTGAGCATGAGAACGGCTTCATGAATACGGACGCAGATAATTGCTATCGGTATAGTGGATACAGTATGTGAAATGACTAATTCTCTCAGTTTTATATTATCCTGCTGTGAGGAATTTTTATTTGTAGATACTTAACTGTATGGGGTCTTTTTCTCCCTTGATGATTGAACATATTCCTTATCATGACAATTAACAGCCTTGTAAAATGTTTATGTCTGACGCTTCGGTGACATTATTGCGATAGGTACTCTATAACCTCCATTATGCAAATGGCTAGTAATCCTTTGTGCACGTCTGAGTTAAAATATACGAGATGACAACGGAATGGTCAAGTCGATTCGGCTACGCTTCAAGCGTAGTTATAGTCCTATGTTAAAATGTACGAGATGACAATGAAATGGTCAAGTCGATTCGGCTACGCTTTAAGCGTATGTACACTTACGTTTGAACATGTTGGAGTAAACAGGTACCAATTTTTTCAAGAATTTTATATTGAACTTAACCTCCCTGATCACGTAACTCGTCTTCGTCCTATAGGTGACCGGTACTGGGTTTACAATAGTAACTCTCCTGTGGCGCGGTTCCCACCGGAAGGACGTCCCATTACCGAGTTTGGCATCCCGCCAGACGTGAAGAAGATCGACGCTGCTTTTGTCTGGAGTTACAACTCTCGGACCTACCTGATCAGCGGCGACATGTACTGGAAACTTAACACCGAGAACAACCATATCGAAATGGACTACCCCCGGGATATGAGTATATGGCGAGACGTGCCCGTCCCCGTCAGCACGGCATTCCAGTACAAAACAGGTACACTATCTTAGCCATTTAAACTTCCGTTCAGACGTGGATAGTAGTTATGTATCCCATCATTTGCTTGTAATTTTTTTGTGCATCTTGAGGTTTTTTTTCGCAACCAGAGATTTTAATATCTAATATATAATTTTATTATCTTAAAAACCACCAAGAAGTGTGAAAAAAACAAATACTATTCTTGGATCATGTATTTCCTGAAATCGATTCTACAATGCATCATATTCATATAAGGTGTTGGAGAAAAAGTTATTTTCAAAAATATTGGAGAAAGACGTACATTTAAACATATCTATTATTATTAATTATTTATCCGGTAACTCCATTTAACTGGGACCATATGCATTGGCATTAGGTTAAAATACATATCGTTTTTTTCTTCGTAGGTCCCAAAGACAAAAGCAGAACATACTTCTTTAAGGACGACAAGTTTTATCTGTTTTATGACGACAAGATGCGCGTGAAGGAGGGCTACCCCCTGAGTATACGTGATGATTGGTGGGGATGTAAGCGGCGGGTAGCCGCGATCTCCAAATATGGAGACCCAGAGAAATACAACGGAAATACTGCCAACAGCGCCACCACCGGTCTGCTCACAACTGTGATATGTGTATGTTTAGCATTCATTGGTCGATAAACTATGTTTAACGTTCAACAGTTGATCAGAACTTGCTTTATAAAAACACTGGCTTATATTAGATATAAGGTGAAATCGTCAAACTTGAGGTATGGAGGGCCGTAATGATATATAATATCACATTGTTTGGGTATACCGATATTTTTGTACAAGATTGATACATACTGCGCTATGAACATGAAGTGTATGCCTATATTTGGTAATTAGTGCCCCGATCTCATCAAGAAAGATCTAGTTATCATCTTGTAAGGTAACTCTTGAATTGTTATAACATCAATATCTAATGACGTCACCCTCACGTGACCACATACATCGTCAGTCAAAGACGGATCCCAAATATGTTTTTGAAAATCATGAAATGGTGTACCTGTATGTGGGGCCTAGCTTAGACCTCTTGTTATTATAAGTTAAAAAAGACATTTTTCAAATTCAATCGTGACGTTAATTGTGTCAGAATTCTGAAAAAAATATGAATATTTAATGAAATCATCAACTGTATGATTTTATATGACACGTAGACAATTCTATTTTCCATTTAAACAAAATTAATGTTATGAATAGGATTGAACAACAGGGTACGCCTATATCAGTACTCTTTTGATGACCACCTTAGCTGAATTCACGATGAATTCTTATAACCGACAATGGTTATAGAAAACACTGCCACCATACTTGCATATATACAAATTGATCGTAGACCTAGGTGGTCTTGTTCATATGACGTTCAGTTTGCACGTCTGCTCTAGATAGCCAATATATCTGTAGCCAGTTGTCAGCGTCCTGAAGACAAGTTTCAGTGTCAAGTATAGACAGGCGTCGGTGTCCGATATATACCAAAGTTATAGGACCGCTTGTGAAATTCACAAAACAGTTCCAATATGTCCATATTAGGGGCCCGTTTATGTGAACATTGTGCTAACATGCTAGGAAATGTTACAACATTGCTTGTGTCATTTATTTTTAGAAAATATCGGACCAGGTCATTTTCAAGTACCTTGCACTATTTTTTTCTATGCAACTGTAAGCCCAGCCAGCCTTAGCACAGCCTTCCGCGTAGGGATTATGGCTCTGGTACGTTATTGTGAGCGTATAGGTTGTTTTCTCTACCAGCACGTACACTGGTGTTATCAAAACGTAACTTAGTGTATCTGATAGTGTTCCCTATCACGTGCGCCCTGACGTCACTTACGTGTGCACGTGTCTTTTCATTCCAGTCACCTCCCAAATTCTGTAACGGTGACCTCTCACCTTTCACTACACAAACAACACGCAATTATCTTCTAACCAGATTTCATTCTTTTTGAAATTCTACGCACGGACACAAGTCCCCCCACCCTTGTCTTATCACAATCCCTCCCCACACAGACCCGCCCCCTTATATCCCCGCCCACCTCACAGGCCCTCCCCTAATGTATAGCCCAAACTTAGTATCCTCTATATTTGATACCTATTGTTTTTAACTTCCTTGTATTTAAAGTCTTGCCATTCTGTTTGTTAAGAAATCCTTGTATACCGAGTGCCCTTGTGACGATAATCATTATATTCATTAACACAGAAACGGTTGTGATTTCAATATTACATGTTGATATAACTACATCCGCATGCGTTTTGTAAGAATGGGAGGTTTATGTTACTCCTGTACTTAAAAGTAGTTCCGAATGACATATATTTGTGGTCGCCTGTAGCTTTTATATACACTGCCTCGCTTCAAAGGATACATCGCATAATATCGTTTAACTTTGTAATATTGAAATTTCATTACAAAGATATATCGCATTGTTTCCAAACAATTTCTACTTAAAGACTGAAGTCCCAGCGGAAGGTGATTTTACTTCAGACCTTGAAGTTAGTTTACAATTTTTTGAAGTATTGAGAGAAAAAACAACTTTGCGTGATACCAGTGTCTTTTATTTTGGTACATAAATCCCAAAAAGAACATCGAAATCCAAAACACAGCCTTCAATTTAAGACTGGTGTAAAAGCTATTTCTCGATTGCCTTGCTCGCTGATGTTAGCATTGTTGCCTAATACTCATTTTTGTTAGCATTATTTATTGATCATGTTGATTTCGTTTGGTGCCAATTAGCTTTTTAATGAGTGTTTGAGATTTTTGTTTGTCCTATGACACAAACCATTTGTGCCATATTTCCGTTGGCCAGAGTTATTGCATGCCGGGAGACAAAGGGAAGACAACTCTGGTTTATGTTATTTGTAACTGTGATATTGTCGATGAATGAAAGCGCCCATAAAATTTCGTTGTCTAATACTGAACGTTGATTATAATAATGGAGAACAATGAAAGTTTTATTTCATGTACATCCGGTTATGATAACCAAACCCAGCTTCTGGTTACTTAACGGAAGTGAGCGCGGTATCAAGGTCAGTTCACGTGGCCGTTTGTCATAAGTAGCTCTCTCCACATCAAAGAGAAAGTTTGTCAATGTGAAGTACATGCTTCAAAAGTCCAATAAAAACAAGCGTACATTAAACCTAGCAGCCGGATATCCCAAAGTCCATAGGGTCTGTTATTCAACTAGATTATACAGTCAACGCGACATGGTTTTTAAGACAACACAGCTGTTTTCGTTATAATCTTCCAAATATCTATATAAATTAATTTATCGTTTTTAAATTAAATGATGATCAAATTTATACACATTTTACGCTACATGTACTTCAATAAAATCACTACTGTGTCTTACCAGACAACCCTGTTCATGTTCTTCAGTAAATGTTTTGTAAAGTACCAAATACTTGACGATTTATCCAGGCGAATAGTGAGAGCGCATGCGCAAATGTGTACTGAAAGGTCAACAAATGTTTGTCTGTAAGGATGATTGTATCGTGTGTGTGTGTGTGAGAACGTGGTTTATATATTACTTATACTGAAACCAGTTTACACTTCATCAGTGTAACACGGTGTAATTCAGTCAGTGTAATATTAACATGGAGTTTAGTGCAATACTTTGTCTTTAGATGTTGATAATCTTTGAGTGATGATAACTTTATGCTCCAAAGAATACTGTAAATATTTTTGTTGTCCATTTGGATTTATTATTATTAATTTGTTAAATTGATTACGTCAAATAACAATGTTTTTTAAACAGAAATTGTCGGAAAATCATTTGCTATGTTGGTTTGATTTTTTTTTTGAAAAACTAGTTTAGAAATATTCAAAAATTTACTATCTCCACACTTGCATAAAAACTCGATATAAATGGTAATTTTGATTTAAGCTATAAGGCGTAATGATTCCGATTTTTTTCAATTTTTAAAACATGATTTTACTAAACTTTCATCATTAGGTACAGATGGTGTCTCAGGAGACTACCTGAATATATATTTTGGTAATTTGCATATTTTGGGAATTAGCATAATTTTACAATATTTGCATATTTTTGTCATTTGCATTTTTTATAATATCTGTTGAGGAACATATTTTGTTGCATATATATTTGCTTATCATATATGTTTTTGAAATCCATTTAACTGTAATACTCATTACATGTGATTCAATACTCTATAATACAAGTAGTTTTCAGATTCGTCCTGACCTTGTTTACATGGTATAAACAGATGACGGTTACCTTGCCAGGAATGTTACCGGTACAAGACGCAGATTCTTATATAAATAAATTCCAACCGGTGATTTGGTTAAGAAAAGATGTCGGCAAAATAATCAAGTTTATATGTATATTAAAAATAGTAATATCGGAACAAATCATACCATCTCAAATAATTACATTACTACTTAATTTATTTTAGATTGAAACATATTTATTTAGATCTCAAAAACCTATACATGTACAGTCGAACCTCGTTATCTCGAAGTCGACGGGATCGTTGGGAAACTTCGAGTTATCCGAGTATTCGAGTTAAGTGTATTCATCATTTATGAGGAGTGTCTACATGTTTACAAGCTGGCCTTGGTCTGTATGTGTAGCTTTGTGGTACGACTGTTTTAACAATTAATTGATGATTTTGTTAGATAGGTGCAAAATTATCGTTTAAAACACACACAAAAATGATAAAAGACAGATCTTAACAAAACTTTTTTTTATTGGCTTGATCAACCAAAATGCTTAAATATTCTTTGCCTTCAATATTTAGAACAATATTCAAATGCTGTGGTACACTGTTGACGTCATCGTGGAATTTAAAAAAAAACTGTAGTACTTAATGCTGACGTCATCAATACTGTAGTACTTAATGTTGACGTCATCAATAGTGTATCGCTTTTTTATATTTGAGTGCAAAATACACAAAGAATGTGCGTGGCAATGTGTGCTTGTGTCACATTCTGATAATAAAATGGTCAAAATCAAAAACTACTTTTACAAAAGAGTATATGCTATTTTAAATAAGCCTTTATCAATATTCATTTTAAGATAAATACGTTTTTCGTTTCATTTTGTATCCATACACATTAGAAATTTAGAAGAATAAAGAATATTGATATTACAGAATGTTCAGATTGTAAAATGAAAAAAGGAGGAAATTTATGTACTATTGGAAGTATTTTTCTAATCGAAAAATAGAAATGTGTAATTTTTATTTAGCTTATAAATCACAACTAACAGGTTAGTCATATGATAAATTGACGTTGGAAAAACGTAAAAGATTTTAAAATACAATGCCATGCTTATTGGTTACCATGGAGATTTTGTTCACCAAAAAATATGTCTGCCTGTACATTTCTATTGAGAGATTGAATCGTTCTATATTTTTCCTTCACACAATTGTATTTATTTAATGTTTTGTCACTTCAAAGCTAAATAAACTTAATTTGATACAAATGTTTTGCCTTGCGTTGTAAATAACTCTTAACTCCATCACCCCTGAAGACACATTTAAATTCTTCCAATCCAAAGGTTGGAATAGTTAATGATAAAATTTCAGGGGTGAATGAGTAATGTGGGTGAACCTCCGTGTTCGTAGTCAAGTTCTGGCGTGCTATTTGAGCATCTTGGGGAATATGATTGTATAACCGCCATCATGAATTTTAAGAGAAGATAAAAGTCATGATGTCTGTTTATGTCAAAAACAACAAAAGAAAAATCTATTTCATCTTATAATGTGATTTATTTTGGTTCGTTCATGATAATTTTTATTGAACTGTTTTACTTATTAATAAAACAGCCATTTTATCGGAAAATTACAAGAGTTTTCTATTGTTACCACTGCCGTCAAAAACCAAAAGTCAATCAGAAATGATTCCGGATTTCCCATTAAAGTTTGAGTGTGACGTCATAAGATGATAAGCATACCTGATTACTCAAACAGTATATGACGGGAAAACCCGAACGATTTACTTCTAGGAATATTCTTGTTGTTCATATGTAAAACAATGACGTTTCAAATAGCATGGTATGACATCATGAAGATACATCAAAGGTCAAAATGCACCGCCTTGCTTTTGTAGTTAATCAAGCAATGAACTGCATTCTGCTCATCAAGATGAACGTAACACACACAGGTGATTGTACCTTTACTATCACGTGATATAGCCGAAGTTTTCCGAAGAAAGCCGACTGACCTGAACTGTTCAGAATATGGTCTATCTGGTAATAGATACAGTAGACCAAAATTGCATTACACTCACGGCATTATACAGCTGTTTTGCCATAGGACTCAACAGTGATGCTAGGGGCCAAAAAGTTAGAAATCCAAATTGTCCAAACTACTTGAAACAGAGGAGTAGGTGCGCAAAACCTTTTGATTATGGATTTTTTAAAATTAAGAGGAGTATTGGTTAATTGATATTTCATCAAGTGTAAATTGTGTATAGTATGAACCGTGCCACTACTCAAAAGAGATAACTGGCCATCAAGGTTACAGTAAACCTCGGGGACTAAATAATGTTGAAAGATGGACGTAACACTAGATTTATAGTCCTATAATTCGAAACTGGACCGTAAACAAATCGCATAACACGCATGTCTTCGCAACAAAACATTCCTAAGTTATTGTTCGCATATGCATTCTGTATTACGTGTATTCAACAAATATTTATCTTTTAGTAGCTGGAAATACCAAGATGTCTTTTGAGGCATAGCATTGAAGCATGAAACCTCGTTTGTCCCGACGGACTCCATTCTACCAGAGATCGATGAGGGTATTGTTGATACTAGTGGGGTCAGTAACCATACGGCTAGTGACAAAACTGGACTTTATCACCGGGAGTAAATGTCGTTATTCCAGAACAAAGTTCACTGGACTGATCGTCAGATCGTTACTGGAGTTGAACGACCGGGTTTGTGGTACTGTAGAGAAGAAAGGACTCCTGAACTCATAGAATAGATAGATGTGGCCAAGATGGTACTTGACCAACTTTTCGTATAAATAGCACTCGTAATAACGAGCACACGTATCTCCTTAATGAGAACAAACGATTATTAATTAGCACAGGAAATACAACGGTAAGAAATGCACGTGAGTAACAACACGTGCATGGTACACAGGAGTGCTTTACACATCTTGTACTGCACCTGTGGCGGAAACAGAAGTTAGGTATCAGTTTAAATATACATTATGAGAGGTTTTGTTGAAAGACGAACGCATAGCGAAACGTATTTCTCTTTACGCTGTGCTACCTACCAACTGTCTGAAACACTCACAGTTGTATTAATTGGATTGTTCGTAGCGATTTCAATCACACCTGACCATTAATTAGATTTCCTATGCGTGCAATATAAGTTCTTGATGAGGAGGTATCCCCCATCTCTCCCTTTCTTTCAACGCCCTCCCACTCCAAGCGATGTTAATCCAAATCACGTACTTTAGAGATACCGAACGGAAGTACCAAATCGTCGCTTCCATCCATTTAAAGCTAAACGTCAAGTAAAGAGCAGTAGGTACTAATTTTAGGACTCAGGAGGACAAAGCCCTAACAGTCCTTGCTTTGGAGAACTCTCAACAACAATTCAAAACATTAGGTATTGCCAAAATAAGGCTCACAGACTAAAAAATACTTAAAGAGCGAAAAGTTTGAACGTCCGAAATGTTGCAGTTGGTTTCATTAATTTTATTTTGATAATTTTTGTGTGCACAGAACATTAGTCGCCTCTTGCAGTGGGTACAGACGTAACGACAGGTATTTTTATTCTTAATACCAATCTACAGGGTAACAGCAGATATATATTCCTTTATGATGATAATAATTCGAGGTTCTTATATACCACTTTATCACAACCTAGTTCGTAGGTCGTCTCAAACCGGTTCACAAATTATTATCCGGGGTTATAGGGCATTTGCAACCAGTCAATAGCTTTCTCAACTCCATGGGGAGCATGCAGCCGATGCTGCCATTTCGGCGCTCACAGCTAGCATTCAACAATTCTAGCCCTGCTCAACCACGTACGTACTCATTTACAGCTGAGTAGACTGGAACAAGCGGAGTAAAGTATCTTGCTCAAGGATACAACACAGTGCCGTGACGTGACTAGAACCCGCAACCCTTCGATCACGAGCCCGGCGACCTACCACTAGACTACCGTGTATTTTCTTGATTCCCAACCTGTAGGTGTACCATTGGTGTCAAATGTATAACGTTTTAAACGACTTCCAAAGCACCACGATGTCCAGAGATAGGCTATAGTTTGATGGGTGAAGATCTTTCAGAATTGTGCAAATAAAGTTCCTTTACCCACTTTCAAGATCACAGGGATCATATGTATTAAAGGGTTTACACGACTTCTGCTAAAACAAACTATGATGCATGGAGTGATGATATTTGGGCTAGCTGCTCGATAGGAATATGCACATCTTTGTCACGTTCTCATGATGTGATCTGCTTTTACATCTGTTTTTAGGCCAATTAATTCTCGTAAAACATTTAATGATACAGGTAATACAACACTCTGACAACAGACGAGGTCACGTGTTTCTCTGGTCTCACGAGAATACCCACAACCAGTGCTGTACGTGATCATGGTCAATGTGAAGTGTACGTATCGGATTCAAATTATCTTACCTCGCGTTCGAAGTACCCGGATGTCCTGAACTCTCGCATCCGCTACCGATGTTCAATTACAGTGATTAGAGCCACCATTGTAAGCCCTGGCCTTATTTGTCGTTTCAGCAAAATGTACATGTAGTTAATTGTAATAACTATAGAGAATATAAATTACTGAGTATAATATCTAGAAATACGTCTGAGATTTCGATAAAACGTCATACAAATGCGTCAGAACACAGAACCTAGAACGGTTCGTGAGGTTTGGATAAACATCATACAAACACGTGACACAAAATATGAATGGGTCCGCGTGTGAGATCTGGATAAAACGTCATCCAAACACGTGACCAAAAAAATAGAACGGTCAGGGTAAAACGTCATGCAAACATGTCAGACAAAGAACATAGACCAGTCTGCGTGTGACGTCTGGATAAAACGTCACACAAACACGTTACACAAAGAACATAATATATATGGGGTAGGAGACGAGAGGCATGCGCATTTGGCAAACTTAATTTACCCACCTTTGTTACCAGGAATTACACAGAATTATCTCCTGTTTTACCTGTTAATGATTCTTCGGTCAACCCAAGGTCATGACTGATAAGATGTGATAGAAACAATACTATGACGTCACAGGAACAACAAGATATGTCATCATGATCAGCTCTCGACAAGAGAGGTCATGTGCAAATCAGGAGAAAAGGTTCAAATATTGAACACTATCATTTTCAAAAATATGAAAAAAATCATCCCCTACCCTGAGTGTGTAATAGGGAAATCTGCAACCCTCGGGTTCAGATTTTTCTGTCACACCCTCAAGGAAGGGGAAGCTTATATAAATCTTCCTGTGCCCCCACGAACATAAACTCCTAGATTTACCCTGTAAAGCTATCACGAATCATTGCCAAAGGAAATATCCCAATTGGTCACCTAGGTCGTGTATTGTGTGTGTGAGTGTGTGTGTCGGAGGCGGAGGCGGAGGCGGAGGCCGGGGTTCTGAGGAGGCCGGGGTTCTGAGGCGGAGGCCGGGGTTCTGAGGCGGATGCCGGGGTTCTGTGTGTGTGAGTGACGGTGTGTGTGTGTGGGTGTGTGTGAGTGTGTGTGTCGGAGGCGGAGGCCGGGGTTCTGAGAAGAACATCAATGCAACACTAGTTTCCTGCTATTTTTCATTCATCACTGAATTTGAACGAAATCAGTAAATAGTTAAGTAGATTGGTGAGAAAAACACTCGAAAATACTTACACAACTTACATTAACAAAGTTAGGATTCGACAAAAGATACTTATGGCCACTTGATACTGCTATTGTTGGTCTGTTGTGATGTCTACATCATCTGGTTCCGTCTCTTTGCGTAGGCGCCCGGGATCACGTGATCAGGACAGTTAAAGGCGCTTAAATATTGTCTAATACATTTTGTTTTTGCGAAATACACACACTGATACGGTTTAAGGTAATATGTGATCAATTTTAAATCAACAACTGTGGCGTGCTTTCGAATGTTTATTTTCTTAATTGATTGGTCAAATATTGACGACATTAAATCATTGATGCGCATAATTTCTTTGTTTGTCAGAAGTGAAAAAAGTAACAATCACCTTTCTTTATAAAGAGTGTTTGTTTGTCTTTCAACTTAAACCTCTAACACGTCTTATAATACCCTGAACTTACCAGTTTATGTCCAAATACAGATTTATGCTAAAATAAATGCTCGGGTTTCTATAGCCTAGGGTAAACGATTTTGTCATTTATTTTTACTAAAGAAGTCTTTATTTTCCCATGATGCTTTGGAGTTTCCAAATTATCAATTATAATGGCTTCACGATCTTCATGCACATTTTAAGATCTGATAAATCACAGCTGGATTAGAAAGGTTTCTGTAATTGCAATGCAGAGCGAATTGTTTCAACAGTTATTCTTTTTCTCCGAAACATCATTTTTACGGGTGGAAGAAAAATACCAAAACAGCAAAGAAGGACGTCAAACCCGTGGCAAGCGTCGGACTTAGACAAACTGCAGTGTCAGGAAAGTACTGACCCAGACGACAGTATAGGTTGAGAACTTAGTCTACAACCTTACGCAAGCGGGAACCGTCGGCACTTTCCGTAAACGAGTATATTCTATATAGCTACGACTATAACCCCTATTTTGAGTATTCTATCCCTTTAAAAACAGCCTTACTCCAATAAGTGAAAGGAGGAAATTAATATAGTTTGTCATCACAAACTTCCTCGTTTGAATGACGAAACTTGATGCGTCACTTCGAACACCATGGGAAATGTGCTTACTAATAACCCGGACGTTTGACGCATTATCCGGATTTACTGGTAAAATCATCAAGTTCTGTGTGAATACATTTGTATCGATCTCTTTTAAATATTTCTGTCTTTACTTTTATAATTACATTATATCTTCTCCTATTTTGACTTTAACTTTCTGTTCGTTTACTTATTCTTGTTTGTCAGTCTTTAATTTTTGCAGTTTCTTTAGCCTTCCTGGCCCCTAATGTTACGACACATTTTTATTATAAAAAAACACGAAAATCATTATGTGTCTCATTAGTGTGCATACTAAAATTGTGATTTTATTTTTTTATCGGTAATCATTTCATTTTCTGTTTTTCATTGTTCCCGACAGCTGGGGCACATTTTACGTTGTCAAAATTTCTCATTTGAAAATAGTTAGTGAGTTCTTGAGTCAAAGGGTGACAGTTTTAATTAAAATGTCCACGGCAAGATGCTTTGCAGACGTATACACTCCCTGGTCCTTTTTGTGAACTCTGCAGAGCTTAACGTTGCGTTTTCATTTCTATTTAGTTTTCTTGCCCTTCTGCACAGCCATATGAATATTTAATCAAATCGAGGTCCAAATGAACTGACCGTTTTAACTTAAATGTCAGAAAGAAAATAAACGTTAATTTCCTGAATTGCTCATGAACATGAAGTTTAAACGAAACGGATTTAGACAATCACTTATGTATGGAGAGTTTTCATTAAGCTTTTGTGGTTTTGGGGATGTCGTGTATGTAAACAAAAGTCAAAAAATAAATCGTCGGTCTGATCTTCAATATCACGGAGATGAAGTGCTGTGTTTAAAGTAA
Organism: Chlamys rubida; assembly: GCA_032359455.1. Lineage (NCBI taxonomy): Eukaryota > Metazoa > Mollusca > Bivalvia > Pectinida > Pectinidae > Chlamys > Chlamys rubida. Next base: position 1,437 of record JAUMHH010184222.1, on the reverse strand, counting down.
GCTAACCCAGGCAAATATTTGTATTATAAGGATTACGCAACTAAATCACACCTATAGATACTAGCTTAAATATTTAAAAATTAACGCTTCGGTACTAGCCTTAATATTTTTGAAAATCAACACTAAACCTTTATTTGTTGCAGTTCAACACTTTTTGCAATTGTCCAGATTCATAGATACATGTATGGCAAGGCTACAGGTGGAAAAAAGTGGCCTTTTGTGTAACTTTGAAGGATTTTACAGCATGGCAGGTTCAAAAACGCTACAGCCGGATATTTGCATGAGAGCGGGAGTACCACAAGGTTTTGTTCTTTGTCCATAGCTATTCCCGGTTAAAAACTAGAATTAGTTTATGATATTTCGATCTACGACACGTCATTTTGCTTATGATAAATCTCGTTAAAATGGAGTCTGTCTCGAAATAGAGACGGTTATTAAATGTGATTTGCAATCGACTGATCAATATGTATGTCGTCTTTCAATTATGACAGAGTAAATCTTGTTGATAATTCTGAAAGTAGATGCGGAAATCTTTTATAGAATGATTATCTTTTCCATAATTGTGTCTTCGTCCTAATATTCAAAGACGTTAAGTAATTTTGCCTATCCCGTTTGCTTTATTCAGGCAAGAAAATATATTACACTGTAAAATCTATCCTGATGACAAAATGTTTCACTTCCCGAGGGAGAGAAAGCGCTTACTAATATCCCGGACGTTATACGGAAACGTACACAACAAGCACATTCGTGGAAATATGATGTCCCCGGTGATGAGCTGTCCATAGCATATATTACTGAAACACCTAACCATGCAACAAATTACCATATATAATCAAAATGCATACACAGTATATAAAGCGTCACCCAATCAGAATTGGGGAACGTTTGTGTATCGTCATTATTACGCACGTAAGAAGGCAACCTCCTAACGCTTCATCAAACAAATAAATGAATATCTTAAACTATTCGGGAAGATTAGGGGGATTTGTACAGAAAAATATGAAGGATAGGCGGGATAATTATTAAAATTAGGACAAGAAATATTGGAATATGTTTGTTTGTCGGTATTTCTGTATATCGGAGGATATATGTCTGCTGGTTGCAAGACAATGCCCCTCTCCTGGAAGGACACCGGTCTGTCAAGAGATTTCTTTGCCATATGTTACTTCAACATTTTGTACAGCTGGGTAGATTAGTTTGTGTGAAAAAATTGTTACAAGAAGTTACTGTAACCAGTTACATGTTAAGGAATGAGTCTCCGAGCCTGAAACAAATTTGTAATAATGATAACGCACGTGCTACGGGCGATAACTACCACTAAATGCAAGTGGTTTCTCTAGCTACCTATTTTAATTATTTGTATGCCTCTCCACTCATAACAAGAATAACTCAAACAAGAAATGTGATTGAAATGGCCACCCAAAGGGTGACAGTATA
>JAUMHH010184211.1:2980-14714 GCA_032359455.1 Chlamys rubida | reverse complement strand
AGCCGTCTTAAGTATAATGTCAGTAAGTAGATCAGTACATCTGTCTATGTTATTACTATCTAGAATGCTGTCCCAGTCAATTTTAGAAAGCTTGTCTCTGTAATCGTCATAGTCACCGAGGTCATATAACAAAATGTTACGTTTAAAATATGATTGAATGGGTTTGGATATATTAGGGCTACCATACAATGCGCAATTACTTCAAAATATCAAGTAACTATCAAATATTCTGCATAGGAAACGAGCACATCAATTACTACAAATCAGATTTTAATTCATATGATGATGATAGATGGATAAAGGTATCTGTCATTGTTTTTTAAAAGAAAGCAGATCAATTAATCAAAATATTAAAACCAAGTCTCAACAGGCCAGTGAAATTTCACGCTAGTTTGTCCGCCAATCTTGTGTACTTCGTGACGTCACGTTACTATTGTAGTTTAATGACATGTAATTGTGACGTCACGAAGTTGTTCTTTTGAATAAACCTGAAGAGCCATGTGAAGGGTGAAAGCAGCTAGTTTTTTAGTCGGTCGTTAACCTTATTTTTTCTATATGTATATGTATATATATTGAAAGTTATCTGGTATTCGAAATCTTGATAAGACACTTAAATTGTTCCAGTATAAACCTGTTTTGTAGCGTACAATCATTTATTAATATTATTTGATGGGAATAGATGCATTCGTGAAGTATTTTGTTCATTTAGTTTCTGCAAAACGGGAATTAAAATATCCTTTTACTAATATTGAGATTTGTTGACCCCTTTTGACGTATAGGAGGCACGGTAGTCTAGTAGTAGGACAACGGGCTCGTGACCGAAGGGTTGCGGGTTCTAGTCACGGCACGGCACTGTGTTGTATCTACTACAGCTGTAAATGAGTACGTGGTTGGGCAGTGCTAGAATTGTTGAACGCTAGCTGTTAGCACCGAAATAGCAGCACCGGCTGTATGCTCCCCAGGGAGTTGAGAAAGGTTGACTGGTTGCAAAGGCCCTATAAACACGGATAATAATTTGTGAACCGCTTGGAGACGACCTATGAACTATTATTATATACTAGAAGTCTTTAATAACAAATATTTACTTGTTATGTAAATTAAAAACGATTTTCGTGCATCGATTTGTAAACCATGTTTGTTCAATTGAAGAAAAAAACAATACTCGCATTTCACAAAAAAAATCGATTTTATTTACATACAAAGTTATGCAATTTCAATAGAAAATGTAGACAGATATATGATATGTCTGTTCCTTAGATCAATGCAACATTCATAAACTCATTCAATATAACAGCATACAATTAAAACAAAAAAAAAATCAAAAGACATGCAAAATTATGAAAACATCTAGAGAGCTATCGCGCAACAACAATATTAAAAAAACTCATTAAACATAAAAAAGTAAAGCTGTGTGAGTATGGCGAAGTTTGACTTCATTATTCGAGGTAACCAAGGTTTCCCACAGTAAACAAATGTAAGCAGGATTTACGCAATATATGTAAAGTTTTAAAGATTAACCTCAAACAAAACAATATTGAGAAAATAATATTATATTAAATACAAAGAACAAAGCTGTGCGAGTATGACGAAGTGCGACTTTGTTAAATAAGAGGTATGCCAAGTGTGTTAGCACAGAGATCTCACAGATTCTGTGATAGTCAGAATACATCAACAGATAAATGAGTAAAATATTTAGTGTCAATATTTGACAATATACATACAAATCCTTTCCGGATTAGGGTTAGGGTTATCTAACCCTAACCCTGGCATCTGACAGACTAAAACAATACAGCGTTGCTAAGTGATCAAGGAACATTGTATTAATAACGTGATGACTAATACAAATATAGTATTACACAAATACTCATAAGCATTTTTAATATTGTGGAAAATATCTTTACAGGCCGACGCCAGACAACAACAAAAATAAAACGTGGAGATAAATAAACGTGGACAAACTTGTTATTGTGCATTTTTCAATTTGAAAACGTTTTTTTCATAATAACACCCTTTTTTACAACGCTCTGGGGTTTTTATTTATTTTTCTCTCGTTGAACTTTTTCGCGGCGTTAAATGTTTTTGCACACCACCATATCTAGTTAATAGCTCGTTTGTCCCTCGATCATCCGTCTTCATATCACCCAAGGGGTACGTAGCTATTGCGAGAACGTGAAACCCCGAACAAAACAAAAACTAAACTATCTATCAACAAGTTCATGAGACAGACATAACTCATTTTCTAAACAGGCGGAACATAAAGCGAAAATAAAACGTCCTCGATATTATAATTCATAACATAATTGGTATCTTATAGCTGCTGTGATTTAAAACTAAGTAAAAAACCACATAAAATAGAAATGAGGAAATGTGTAATTATCCTTTGCATAGTAATATTTTTTATTTTTTGTTTCGATTTTTTTTGTGTTAAAGGAAGTCCGCAACATCTAAACCACATAATGCATTTCTAGCAAAGCACAACTTAAATCTAAGCAATATGAAAATTATAATTGATATCATATGCGAATATGTGGAAAATGTTTTTTCCACATAAGTAAGCAAATTTAACTTTAAAAGAGGAAAAAAGACTGTTAACCGAAGGTAAAGTTTTATAAAATATCCATCCTGGCAATGTAATTTGATTCTATAAGATTGTTCAGAAATAAAATATTTGTTCTTTATGAATAACATATAACAACTTATGGGCAAGATAGATCGGGAGCGCACGAAGTGCATCTAGTACACAAATAAAGCGAAACTAATACGCAGTTATTTTCATTTCAAAATCAACTTATTTAACAAACGCATATGTACATTTTTATAGATTGCATACACCTGAAATGCTGGTTTAGCGGAATCAATATAACAGATTATCTACAAACAATTCTTTGATTATATGGAGAATATTACCATATTATATATATGGCACATCTATCACTCAACCTTGATAATAAAAAATGACATCGGTAAGCAAAATTAGTATACTAAAACATGTATTACACAAATGCTATATAATTGCATAAATGTGGTACTTCAATATTATTAATAAAAGTAGAAAACAAAAACACAAATATTAGTTATTCCAAGCAGACCATTTGACCGATGTGCCACCCTTTAAAAGAACTCTAAGATGAAGTTAAGTTTGTTATAGATATAATACCTGGCTGTGTTTTGACTACAATTTTGTTCGTTGTCTCCAATCTTTGAGATACTTTTTACTACTTCAGAAGGTCACCATTGCCCGAAAACTACTGTATACCTGGATAATTGCATTTCCACTGCAAGGTCCTCTATTACAATTACCAAAAGAAATCGCGTTCATAGAGCTCTGAACGCAATTTGATCGGAGTCATTTCGAAGCCTCTCCTCTCGCTCGAATAACATGAAATAATATTTAGAAGCAAAACTGTTGGTGACAAACGAGTGTTTCAGGATTCACGTTTGCATTGGCGACACAGATACTTCAATATCGAAAATATAAGGGTATATATTTATTAAGGTCAATAACACCTAAAACATTAGAATGTAACTATCTGATGAATTGAAAGGCATTTTGTTTGCAATGTTCATGCCAGTGTAAAATAAAAAAAATGCTATTCAATACTTATATAAACAGCACAACCAGTGATCCTGCTACTCATGTATCGAATAACGGGAGTTTTCGACACTTACTCAACATAAAGTATAAATATACAAATATGGATAAGACAAATGCGTAAAACGTTTTGTTCATGTATATGTATCATCTTCGCTAGCCACTACGGAGCGAACACTTGGCTAGCGAAGATGTATATGTATTGATACACAGAAACAATTATGAACGTCTCCAAGTGGGTGAGTTCATTAGCTAAACTTATCAAAGATAACACCTATTTAAATACAGTACAATAATATATATATATACTCCCAAAAAATGTACATAGAGATTTCTAGTCGTGCTAAACATATTTATGCACACAACGTTGTCATGATAATGAGCAATTTAAAATTCATAAATATTCTAACAAACATTCTATCAGAAACAGTTATAAAACCGTCATGCCCAGGGTTGTAGGATAGGGAAGTTTCACCCAAAGGTTTCTTTTTCAAATGAGGTACATTGTAAAACCCGGGCTTTACCGGGGGTTATGCACAAATTAATAAACCCGAGGGTTGAATTTCTCTATCCTACCCTCCTGTATGTATCAGAACATCAACATTATATCAGATTGGTTGTAACACATTATTTCTTTTTGTCATATATAAAACATATATGTTGAGAATGAAACAGAACAGGCAGATCACAAGAGTACAATGCCCACACACCAGTAAGTCTCACTATGTGTGTGTCTAAGTTGAATACAAGGAGAAATATTTTGACATCTATCAATCTCTTTCGTACAATCATAAACTTGTCCTCACATCAATCACACAATTGTTAAAAAAACATAATTATAACTCTTCCGTTCAATAATAACACTCACTGACAAAAACATTTCTCTCAAGAACACGGATAGAACATTCAATCCAATTATTGCAATCTTGTTCACAAAATATAAGGTTCTTGTCACACCCAATCACACATTTGTAGTTTAAACACTATTACAACCTTTTAGTCAGAACAAACGTCAGGATGGACGCGACCAAAAGGGAGAAGATACTAGTCACTTTAACGGTGTTTCCTCCTGAGACTAACTGGGAAGCAGCGTCCTTAGTCAGACAAAATCGTCCCCGGAAGTTGTTGACGTACACGTTGTCGCGGAAGGACCCCTGCAAAACAGTGCGGAAGAAGTCCTTATCAGCCTCCTCCCCAGACTGACTATAGCACCCTTCTGTCATGTAGTCGTCTACCTCAGCACATCCGAAGGCGAACGATGCCAATACAAGGGCTAATGGAAAAGAAAGGTAATTATCAAAAGTATGGCGTGTGTGATGCCATGGCCATCCGCTCTTGTTGTACCTACAAATGTATTACTGCACCGCGAAATTGATTTCATATAAGAACAATACACGAATTCATCATATCTAATAACGACTCAACATACATGTATAAACATTGCGAGACACATTCAACAATTGTCCTTCCTGTGTGTAATAGTTTAACGGTGTTATAATTGTCTTTAGGAAGATTCGATGAATGAAAAATATATGCATTAAATAGAAAGTAGATATGGACATATCACGAATTATTTCTCATCTGCACTGCATGCAGATATGTATATTTTTTTCAATTACGCATCTATAAATGTATGGATATAAATTATCTATCTCGGACCTTTGATCTTTTATTGCCAAACTCTCTTTACCGTATGTTTTGTTGGACATTTATTACCGGTACAGTTTGTGTAAACTATATATAATGTCATATTCTTACCTTTAGTAGTGAACACTGTGGCATATACATCGCCTTCCCATACGCCGCATTTCACGACCTTGTTTGATCCGGGCCTGGCAAAATTGCACGTGTTCGGGAAGAGGATTCCAGACTGACTTCCGGTGTTCCAATTGGCATTGTTGTTAATGTCCTGTTGGTTCTGTGTCTGGGCATAATTACTGTCTGATCGCCTGCACTTTGGGTTGGTCAATCCGGGAGCCAGCTGGCGTATGACATCGTCATCCGGGTACGTCAGATTCGACGTAATGATCATGTGACTGCATTTGTAACATTCCAGTCCTGGAACAAACACAATTTTTTTTTCACAATTACTGATGGTCACTTTTGTATACCAATTAAAAGAATGGTTTCACCAATGTAATGTTACAAGGAAATAATGAAACAGTATTCACTTATATTTATTTGTCGACAGATACTATTTTGAAACTGTGAGCGCTGTTTATAGTGCAACAAACCAATTCTATGTGATCAGCTTTAGTTATCTCCGTCATTATCATAATGCTATCTAAGGATTGTATTTTGATTTGGTCGATTTCAGGCAATAAATATCAGAGCGTGTGCACATCTAGTGATAAATTTTATGCAGATATGATAAACCGTCATAAAGGTGTTTAGACATTATATTGTTATCTCTACATATGATACATACATAATGACGTTTCAACGTAATGGCGTTTGTTCATGATATGACAATAGCACATAACATCATAATATATAAATGATTAGTTATAACATAATGATGATAATTGATATTGATATAATGATTAATGCACGTCTTATGAAGACAAACGAACATGATATATAGACAAGCGAATATGATATATAGACAAGCGAATATGATATATAGACAAGCGAACATGATATATAGACAAGCGAATATGATACATTGTATATAGACAAGCGAATATGATATAATGACAAAAGCACACACCATAATGATGAAAGAACAAAGTACAATGAACAAAATAACATGATATAGCGATACAAGCATATTATATTATATAATGATCAAATGGTATATATATACACCCCTGGGTACATTACATAAACATGATATAGTGACAAATTGACATGGTATAATGACAATGAACACGTTATACTGACATATCCATATATAAACATATTGAAAACGTATAGAAAGTCCTTTATCATTTTATCATGATGTCAATATATCACAGGTTAATAAAGGGTCTTCACAGCACGCCAACACGTTTCTTGCAGGTTTTGAACACCAGGAGAGTAAAGGCCTGCGTTATCTTACATTATCTTGCGATATATACAGTATGGACTTGTTTATTTGCCTTCAAATTAGGGGCATTGCGGAGATACGAACTGACCCGATACCCACATCACAATACTTGCCTCTATAAATAGTCATGATAAAGACATTATATGATATGTTGCTAATCATTCTCTCTCGTCTACATATGCATTTAATCAGTGGGGCCGTCCCAGTCGCTGAGCATCAAACACTGTATATGCCAGGTGAGGTGTTAACCCCGTATCCAGTCACCTGACCTTTTCGCAAGGTGACCCATAAAATGAAATTTGAGTGACCTATTGGGCTACCGACTAAAATATTACCTTTCTTAGCTGTTTCGAAGAATAATTGAATATTAATTTACAGTAAACTGTGGTATAATACCAGTTTTTGCATTTGCATTCTCGTTTTTTGCCAACAGACAAGTCACTAACCCCTATCCCCTGGTTCATAAATTTCCCTCGATGAATTGTCTATCACCTTAACCCTTCTTAACGCCAAATTTCGCTTGACTTTTGCTATTTTCGTAATATTTTACTAACCTACAACTTTAATATCTGAATAAAAACGTTACATGATTGTTAAGACAAAATTAAATATTTGCTTAATTTTAGCCAATTTGAGGAGATCGGATGAGCATTAATAACTCGACGAGATACATTTTTATATCTTTGTACACCATCAACGTTCTACGATGTACATGTAAATATAGGCATACCTTGTGTTGAAGAAAATGTTGTTATGATTATTATTATTGGATTCTTAACGGCCCCTCAACACGAAAGAGGTCATTAAAAAGTAAATAAAAACATCACACAAACGAAAAGATAAAAAGAAAGTGTCTATTGTAAGAAATATCTTTTTGAACAGGCCAACAATTTGAGGTAGTTACGAATTGTAGAGATTTTTAATGATCTGTTATATCATTATAAAAAATATCTTTTGTTGGCTAAAAGTCAATGCAAACTAGTAACAACTGTTTTAATGTAAAAGGTTCGTGGCATGCTATACATGGAGACTACATTGCCCCTGTTGGGACGGACAAGGCAAACCTCGCCTCGTTGGTTTTCTGTATAGCTGGGACACCATTCACCGATTTTAGGTTTCACAAGTCAGTAATTTGTTGTCTACTCTTTGATTCCAATTATTTTGCCACTTTGACCTTGGGAATTTGTTATGAACGATTATCAACAGGTGGTAGCAATAAAGCCGCTTTGGCGGCGTGGTCGGCCTTTTCATTACCTGGTATTCCCACATGTCCGGTAACCCAGCATAATGTAATGTGACATTTTGAGGTAATACTATGTAATGATGTTACTATCTTTACTTATTGAGATATTCTATGAAATTTTGCTGTGAATGTTCTGTAGAACAGATCAGGAATCAGAAAGATGATTATTTCAGGTACACAATTTTATTTAATGCTTTCAATGGCAAGATAGATAGTCTGAGCCTCCGCAGAAATTCGGATGCATCATTTGGTATAGCCGGCATCCAATAGCGGCTTCTGCACATTGTAACCTTGTCTGCGGCAACCTTATCATCCTCTGTCATTACTTATATTACAACATTGTAACCTTGTCTGCGGCAACCTTATGATCCTCTGTCATTACTTATATTACAACATTGTAACCTTGTCTGCGGCAACCTAATGATCCTCTGACATTACTTATATTACAACTTAATTTAATACGTAAGTTTCATGAGGTTTTTTTTGTGTATATAGGCATTCTATATAATTGTTTTCAAACTCGATTGTCGGGTTATGACCATCACATGTAAAAGTGTTAAGTTATGTATCACACGTGTGCATGAGAGTTTACGTATTGTGTGCATGTAACAATCATACATAATTTGTGCAAATTGTAAAATACATGTATTGTATTATATGTCCTTTTTCTTATGAATTGAACACATGTATACATATTTTTGTCTAACAGTCGCTCGGTGCATGAGAAATAAATACACAATCATATATAGCAATATGAGAATAGTGACTAATCTCGTTTATTTACCTGCCTTTCCGTATTGTTAAACGCTATTCCGTGTACACGTCCGGACTTACACCATGTTAGGTCATGTTGAAGTGCTTTTTAGTGGAGTGTTAGCTCTCATAAACATAAATCGGGTCCTATATGTCGTAATCTGACAATAACTCTGATCGATACACAATCGTATGATAGCCTTCAGTGTAAGTTATACTTAAGGCTGTAAGCTACGTATATACCTTAACGTAACTTTTACGTAACAACATGTGGCTCATTTCAAGAGTTCAACTTATTGATAATTTCTCTATGAGCTAGTAATACTCAAGAATCGATTTAAATCACTTCACGCGTATACAATGTATTAAATAAGATAAGGGAGGAGCCATATATGGATGACAAATAGCAAATATGTGGAGTATAACACGGATTTAGTGATAAATAATAGTATCGTCCATGCATGCTCAAGACTTTGTACTTTCAAGTAACCGCGATTTTGTAAAATGTATACGCCATTGAAGGTTTCTTTCTTTCTGTGTCTCATGTATGTATAGCGGTAACAGTCTATACGTCCAAAGGGGCCAGCCACATTTATGTTGACCTTAAGCTTATATAGCCAGCGAAACAGGTAATAAAACGTCTGTGGTCCGACCGGCCTGAAGTGTACGTCGAAGTGACGTGGATTACGAGCATAATTTATTCTCGTTATAGGGAAACAATTAATTGAGTACGCCTCAACAAGTTATTTTATGAAAAGTAAATAAAGATCGAAGTTCTCCACGATGACATCTTTTAGACTTGGTGGGATAGATCTGGTCTATCTAAACGACGGTCACACACGTGTAGACAGCGACATATGGTGACCTATCACTGTGCTGTGTACTATATGGTGGTAGACAGATGGACACTGACCGCCACCAATTAATTAAACAGACAGGTATCCCTTATAAATGTGTCCCCCTACACCGTTTATGCTGATAGACTTGCTAACGTCCGAGTAAATAAAGCTTCACCAATGAGCCAGTTAAATAATATTTTAACAAATATTCCTTTCATGATCAAGTTCCATATTTGTGTTATGGCAGATGGATTACACTATAATTAGATCATAATCTGGGCTGAAATCACAGATAAATGTTTAATACATGAACAACTGGCTCTCATACAATGTACATCGTACATGTTTATCAAGTACGGGTCACGAGCCTAAGTATTGATCAAAGGGCCATATTAACATAGAATATTAGCAACAAAGTTCTTATCAGGCCATGTCATTAGTGGGTCAATAATCACCTATAGAGATATATAAATGATCTAATTAAAGTAATTAGCATATGTGTTAGTGTGTGTATGTTCCACAGTTGCGTAGTCGGTAGGGTGTTGGTCCATGACCTGAAAGGTCATAATTATTTTACATTACGCCTGCATGCATTTGGCTACTGAGTTATAACCCGATTTGCTATTTACCCATTTGCATAAATGGGTACTCGTATGCATGGGACTGACTGGAAGTAATTCTGCGAGAGACCGGCGTGTTATGTACAGGCTACCTCCAGGTATATAGAGTTACTGATTCTTAGCTGTTTGGTTAAGGTCCAATGTTTTCGGATATACACGTACATAGACTTGCTAATTAACCATGCTAATTAACTTTAGACTTCAAACGACAGTGGATTCAAGAAAGAAGATGACCTGCTAAAGAGCAAGCAGGGTATTGTGACAGGTATATTGACATTCGTGTACCCGTATTTCTTCTGTTAATAATGATGACGTCATAGGTTTTCCAGATGACTATTTATGATCGTGTCGTGAGAAAGCTATGACATTTGTATATAGGATATTGAACCCGGACAGGATAGTCCCTAAATACCTTAAATAAGACCATGTTCTAACCACCAAGGAATGTAGTATTGTATATCATATATACATGTGACATTTACAACTGCGGATAGAAAGTCAACATATGATATGGGTACTGTAGACCGCATCATTATACATGTAGTTAGGACACAGCTAGGAGGAGAATAAGATTTACGTACGACTGGTCTCACAAATTATCGCCGACTCGTATTTTGACTAGTACATGTACATGTAATATGTGCGTAACGTCACTGTACCCAAATCGGGACTTTTTAGATAAATATCAATTTTCTTTATACAATACTATCAGTTCCAAAAAAGTTTGTTCATTTTTCATAAATAGATACTATAACCTTTTTATTTATATTACAAGTTGATAGTTCGGGCGAGTGGTTCTATAAATAAAACGCGAAATACCATAAGGGTTACGTATACATAGGCCCTTAACCGGCGTAACTGTACCCTGTAAGGGACATTTCGGTTTTTTGGCTAATATTTGGGGATAAACGATCAACATCAGCAGAAAGAAGACATATTTTAAATATTTTTAGAGTCAAACAGGGTTATTATTAAATGTCTTCTTCAAACTAACATCAGTTTTGATAAAATAGACTTTTGAAAATGATATCCAAATAAATAGCGTCACGCGGCACGTAAATCGAGAAACTTGTTTTGGTCATTTTTCTTTACTTTAAATTGTCCATGTAACGATAATCAGCAGCCAATAAAGCTTACATACAGTTAAATTATCACCCAAGTATTATCTCATGATAACTGAATACATAAAAATACTTCTTTGCATTGAATGACAGATTTTTGGGCCGTTTTCCCATAAGTGTCCCGTTTTGGGTACTGTCCCGATTTGGGTAGAGTGACGTTATGGGGGAATGTTTTCAGATTCCATGTTGTAGATTAAAAGTTTGTTGGGTTATGGACGATTCGACAATTATATATAATGAAATCAAATGTGAGAGATCTATTTGTCTCGTCGCCACCAAATCCCTCTTACTATCCCCACCCCACCCCAACATATATATCCCTTCCCAACCCAACCTCTCCCCAACATATATACCCTTCCCAACCCAACCTCCCACCCCAGTCCTCTTTCCCACTTTCTTGATTCTTGAATTATAAGCGGAAGGGAGTGGACAATGTTTTTAACAATGAGATACTTTTGGTAGTTCGATAGCTAAAATAGACTGACCGCTTTAACGATGGTGAACACATTATACTGTTTGTAAATTATATGAAATTCAG
>JAUMHH010184210.1:0-31063 GCA_032359455.1 Chlamys rubida | reverse complement strand
ATTAACCCATGTAATATGACCTATCAGCCCTGTGATTGGTTGTAAGTTTCAATTGTGACGTCACGCCTAGGACAAGTGCATGACGTTACAGGCTTACGCACTGGAGTCAAAATGGCGGCTTTTCACATTTCAAAGTTGCATGAAAATTGTCGTTTTACACGAATAAATGCCACAAATCTTGATTATTTGATACTTATTATAAGGATCTTACACTCGTTTTCATTTCATATGAAATTTATGAAACCCGTCACGAAATTTTCATTTTAACTTGCCAGAGGCTCGCTAAATTGAAAAATTCTTAGACTCGTTTCATAAATCTGAAATGAAATGGAAACTCATGCAGGATCCCATATATATCGACTGCCTTTTGCCCGTGTTCTAGTGTTGTCTGAGAACAGCAGTAGTGTATCGTGGCGTCTGAATTAGCTTTATTAACCATGCAGTGTATCTAGAAATCGTGAGCACATTTTGTTATACGAGTTGATGACCTGATTTCCAATCCATAAACTCTAGTGTTGTGGACTAAGACTTATTGACCATATCTTAGAGAATGGCTTCGTACCCAACTTTGTTTGTTATTAGAATAATGTGAATTGGGGATATTTCTCATCTAAACATTGTCTTCATGCAGCGTTGCTAGTACTTCGACATTTTAAATGTGGCCTTACCATCATCACCCCGGACACAGTATTTCTATGACCTATGACCTATGACCTTAGCTGTAACATGAATATTTTTTTTATTTTTTTTTTTGTCTTCTCAGGTATTGTTTGTCTTGGTGTGTTAATGAAATGGTATGTTTTGTATCTATTAATTTTTTGTACATGTATGAAGAATATATATTGAGCTCCAAAATGAAAATCTGATTTTCCATATCCATAAAATCATAACAAACATTTTAAATTTGTTAAATATACATTCCACAGTATTAAGCTTTAAAGGATAAAAGACTATCCTTGGCATCATCGACTAAAATCGTTTTAAACTCATAAAATACTGTGCGATAATAAACAGTGACCATGACACCTATCACAAGTATGTTTTTTAAAAAAGAAAAGTTTAATAGCACGGCACGTAATAAACGTTATGTATCAAGTATCAGAAATGTACATGAAAACGACGTTCTGTCTCCTCAATATTCGTGAGCATTAACATCCCGTAAAGGTCGGTACCGTATACGTCATATCGCCGGTATACCGATAATAACGATCTAACGAGATAAACCTTGATCTGACATGTAAATCATCGTCCCGAGATGACAGCAGAGATGAGATTTGAGATAATAATTATCCGTGCTGTCAATGTCAGTGGTCTATACTAGTATGTGCACGACGCTCAGACACTATACATAATAGGTTATCGGTTAATGCTGAAATACCGTTCCTCTCATACCGTACATATCCACATAACATATATATTCAGTAGAAAGTAATGCAATTTGCATGCATTTTTTGGCTTTGTGTCAATATGTTCTTTTAAATAATTCAGCAAAAGAGTTGAAATCTTTCCAAAATAAAACATGCAATAACCTTAAATATATATCGATACAGAACCAGTTGACAACAGTATTAGACCATGGTTGACAACGAGTCTTTGAGTACATCAATTTAATTTTCTCTTTTTTTTTTCTTTTTTGTTTTTAAATATGAACATGAAAGGAACTTGTATATTGTCAATCTCAAAGCAACCAAACAGCAAATGTTCCTGTAAATACCAGTTTGGTACAAATCAAATACTGCGATCAACCTGCGTTATTCATATACTCTTGCAAAAAGAAAAACCCCATATTATGTATACAAATAAAATATGCTTATAATTCCTTATTTATCTTGATATATGATGGGACAAGGGACTGTGGATATTTTTAACCATGCGCTAATGGACACATGGCAAAAATAGAATCCAGTTATATTTTTCTACCTCAATAAAGCACTAGGCTTGAGTAAGCAATTACATGGGTATTTGATTAAGTTCAGACCATGTGTACCAACTATATGGTCAAAACGCTACAGAAAAAAATCCATTAAAATGTGCAAAACCATCAAAGGGTTTGCATAGCTGTTCAAACATGATTCCATAACATATATATTGAAGGGATGTTAACATCGATGATAGATAATAAAACTGACATTATTAACATATGCCATCGGAAAGAAACACAGTAAATAAAGTAGGAAGTTAATAATAGTGGCATGTCCAGAGCAAAGTTCAATTAAAGCGTATAATTACACCTTAAATCTACGAGGTCAGTGTCGACATCCAATCTTAAGACATCAGTTTTATGTTTCAAAGTCATTCGGAGTCTATCATAGAGTTAATCGTACAAGCTTCACTTCCTTGTGTACCTTAAACAGAGAGTAAAAGGGATACATTTACAAGAGTGCAATATTTGATTCAGTGGTGGGTATAATTTAGTCATCCATGAATATAGTATACTTTTTGAACCTTCCTTTATTGCTTTCAACATACAATACGTTCACATCTGTATGTATATCCTCCAGTTTAATTACAGTAAAACCTCGACATAATGCCACGTCGTTTACCGCCACCATATCACAATATCCCTTTTTCTCGTTTTCCTCAGATTTGATTTATATATTTCCCTCAATGTATCGCCAAACCCCTTGATAATGCCAAACTATCTCAAGACACATAATGAAAGTATAATGAGGCTTGACTGTATTTTAATTTGTGCTTAAGTCATGTAAACTGTTCTAACCGTTGCTATGTATGGATCAGGAGTGACACCAATGGTATTGGCGAAGAGGAAATTTTCGCGTTGAAAACAGTTTAAGTAACAAATCACGGTGTTGAATTTGTCTCGTCGGCAATGGTTCCGATTTCTATATCTATAGTATAATGAATAAACATTTTCACGTTTATTTATTAAACGCGAAATCTGCGAGCCTTCCAAAACTGACATAATGGCCACTAAAGTAATTTCATTGATGAAATGTGATGCCTATGTGACTTTGCTATTAGTGTAATGATACATTTCTGCTTAGAATGCATGTAGTTTTATTTGTTTGTTTTAATTAAGGAGTATTACGAACAACAAAAAACTTCATATATTTTGAATGTCGGTATCAGATATGCAACACAAACATGTTTCGATATGCATTCCTCACTTTAAAGAAAAGTAAATCCACATGGTGTTATACCGATGATTAAATCCTATGCACTGGGGTCAAAAGTCAGCTGTCTATCAGACAGTCCATGCACTTCTGAAGCAGACAAGTGGTTGTACGATTGTACTTCGTACATCACATTTATTCCATACTATCGATTTATTTTGTTTTAAAATTCTGAACATTTCTGGTTTTGTCATTTCCATTATCTTTGACGGTGGCAAACCTAAAAGGTAACAGCTGTTTGACTAGGAAGGAATTATTGCTGTTCTTTTGTTTACACATCTGATTTATTGCATTGGCAAATATTTACACGATAATTAAAGATACCAAAAGAAGCCTCTCGTTCAAACGTGTCTTATTTCCAAAGAGGTTTGGTAAACATAGACATTTATTAAATAGTTTTCCTTTGGGCTCTCATTTTTATGCCACAGTTCATGACGCGTTTCTTTGAAAAAGGACACTGTTCTCTGCGGCACCGTATTGTGGCTAAATATTAATCTCCTTTCAACAATACCAATAATAAACTATGCCTCAAACAAAGTTCTCGCCGAAGCAGTTCTTGTTTACCAGCGGAAGTGCCTTTTAACCACCTAGTATATATGACATGTTTAACAATTTGACGTTATTTGAAGCTCGTGTTTAATAAGGGATGAAATAATTGTAGATCAACTTTACTGATATTCATAGAAAATTACAAATATAAATCATTTCATGAACTGTTTTAAACGCATACAGCTGGTTGATTTTCTACAAAACAAAGATACAGAAAGTGACATCAGCAACATTTAGAATACCCATGATGAAGTGGTCGGTTATCTGTTATTCCTGATATTTGGCATATTTTAATATTTTTGAAACTTTTATCTTGATTCTCATAAAAATACACTCTTAGAAGATATTTCTTAATTTGTTTTAAAGAAATTTGATTAAATAAATAATGCCGTGCAATTTTTACTGATACACGATTTCTACACTTGATACTGTATGAAATTCTGTTTTTGGATCCGCACATAAGAAATGTTGTTATTACGCAATGACTTCACGTTTTATTATGACTGTTTAATATCCGGCATTTAAAAGTAATCAGACATATTAAAAACAAGGTCGACGGTCTCATGGTATTTTTAGCACAGAGATGGGCATACATTGTAAATATCTATGTTGAAGACGTTCACAGTTCTACTCTTGGAGCTTTTGAAGATAAGTCAATTCGTATGCTGCAAATGACTCAATTGGAAGACTTATTGCTTATGTACATAGGCCGTTAAATAAGAATGTATCACCTTTCTTATCACTCTGAAGTCTGGTGTAAGCTAGTGCAAGGTTATGCTACTGGATTAGGTTTTACAAACATATTATTTATGTTGTAGAAATCCAGTCAAATTACGAATGGTTATGTTATATAACCGTATTACCGGTCCCATGTTCATGGTATAGTATTTGAAACCTCTTATATCTATACAAAAATGTCTATATTCTGTATTACACTCTTCATTAAATTCGTTAATGATATTATATGCAATACAAACCGTGTTGTTACATTACATATATTGATATATAAGCATTACCTGCACTCTTTTCATAAGCATTGGAGAGACTTCAATTCAATGCTTACATTCAATTTTTTCTTTGACATGTATTTAATGTTGATAATTCAATTTTATTTTACAAAATTAACTTCAATGTAGTTTTCAATCAGTGGAAAAACTAGCACTCATTATCGACTAGCTACACTTGTATCTCCAACTTTATGAATAGGAAGATGACGTCACAACTGTAATGACGTCATGATCATCACTCTGTCACAGCGGACTTTGTTAGGTTTATATTTATATAGGGGCAAGGGCAACAGAGTAAATGTAAACATTGTATAAAAAGGTTCATCCTTGAGATTGGTTACCCAACCTCTGCGGACACTCCGTTATACCGACTTTTGGAGATCCACAGCCATCTGCTACTCTAGTACGTACGACACAGACGATCTCATCGATGAAAATGACAAAGAGCAGGTGACCCCCTAATGTAATCAGTAGACATGTGTGACGCATTCATCGAGATTGGACTGCTTTGATGTCGCTTTCAACATATAACTGATTACCCGGACTGTTCTATTGTTGGCCAAGCTTAACTCAGTAGTAATTCAACATTTACTGCATAATTTGCTAAACATTAGGACGTACTGTTTACTTTATTCGTCTTTTGTTACAAAGAAAAAGCGAATAGAGCTTTTTTCTTTGAAAAAGAAGACATTGTGAGGTAAGGTATACATTTTTGTCGCATGACAAGGAGTTATGTATGTTACACATAAGACTAACCGGTCTTTTGAATACTGATACTCTACTGTACGTTCATGAAACACGAGTTGAGACTGCTCTTATGAAGGAGGCTATAAACAATTCCGGATGCTTACATTCATAAATGACCACGGTATAATGCGATTTCGGGGCTACTCGTGGTAATTCTGGCATGACTCGCTGTGGCCCCGGACCATTGAATGTCTGATGGCACGTATACTGTACACATGTAGGGAGACTCGCTGTGGCCCCGGACCATTGAATGTCTGATGGCACGTATACTGTACACATGTAGGGAGACTCGATGTGGCCCCGGACCATTGCATGTCTGATGGCACGTATACTGTACACATGTAGGGAGACTAGTAGTTGTCTAAGCCTCTGTTCAGTTAGGTCGCCTGTGATAGCACGTTCTCCCTGTGAAGAATTCCCGGGTCATGTTTACCAATTTGGTCTGATGTCGGATACTTGTGATAATCACCATTACTCGGATTCCTAGAATTTACCGTTAATTTTGGAATAATTTTATTACCGATCGCGAAGGGACTCAGATGTACTCATTTAGTCGTGTGCATAGCTATAAATCATGTGACCTGTACGTTCGCCAAATTGCATTGTTTTTATCGGATTAGCTCTTGGGGCGTTGTGTGTTAAATGCAGTTGTATTTCGTTATATATGTATAACCTATCTTCCTCATCAAAGATCAAATTCTATGAATAATTACCCTTAATCAGTCAGTTTGTCAGTTTTCATTCTTTTTTAAACGTATCAATCAAAAATGTTCACGTAAATTCAATGGAATCATGCTGCGTACACATTTTGTCGACTTTCTATGACATAAATTGACACTATATCTGGATGATCTTCATACAGTATGTATTTTGAAGGCTTGCCAATATATAATCAATTTCCGTTTCTGACGTTGAATATCCGGAAAATCAGCTGGTTTAAATATCAGACTACCACTGTTCTACGGGGAGTCAAAGCGTGCCAGAGCAACAATACACAATACAGAAAATAAGCCAAGTATGTGTCTAGGTGTATATTATTTATCAAAATATAAAATACATGTTCAAATATAGGAACGAAATGTTCGCCCACCTGTCAGACTACATTTGATTTGACATAGGAAGGGAACATGATAAGATTAGGTTGGGTATATTTCTTGCTTAGGTTGCTATAACACTGGGGGCTTTGCTGAAATATCAAGTATGTGATAGTGACATATTCCCTACATCCCAAACGCAACGGAAGAAGTCGTGCTGCGCACACACAAAAAACAGCCAATCATGCCTGGTTCGTGCTTACATTTATGGACGGTGTGTTTGGTTTTTATATCAATTTCATATCTTTTAAAAGTTAATGAAATTAATTTGAAGAGCATTAACTGCGTCAGTGTAACATTTCACTACCATTCGATATGATCAGATTTAGGTTATTAATCAAAGCACAAATATCACAAAACAGTACTAATATGGTTGTTTTTAAGGGAGGGATTCAATTTATAATGCTGGTTGTGCATCGATAGCAACCAGATTAATTTGCATGTGACGTCGAGTTTGTATTCTGATATCTGCATACCAGCAACAGTTAATTAAAAAGATATTCCAAGACAAATGTTCAGAAAAGCATCAACTCACGTTGGAAGGTTCTGTTAATGTCAAACATTATTAGAAATACAACAAGTTTGGTTCTGTAGATGCGAGGTTAGATCAATATGGGGTAAATTGCCAATCTCCATTTTGATGGGAGATGTTGTTTCAAGTATTGCGTTCTGTAGATCTACATCGGAGCATGTTCATGAGGTTTAAATGCAGCTCAGATGATCTCACTTGATGGGTAGTCGTAGGATGCTGAAAGGCTTTCTATAGAAACGTATTTCTGCTTGTAGAGATTAAGTGTGACTATGTAATACGACGCATTACACACATATCTCGGCATGTGTCATCACGTCACGTGTCATATATTTATATATCTCATGACATGTGTCATCACGTCACGTGTCATCATATTTATATATCTCATGACATGTGTCATCACGTCACGTGTCATTCAAGTTACGTTACTCTAATTTGAGTGTACAACTTTGTAAAACGATGCTTCCATTTTGTTTTAAAATAATTAGTATTGTATCATAATTACATGTGTGTAACCATTACTGTACAGTTGGCCAGGTTTTAAAATGTGTCATGTACTGTTTTAAGCACATATTCTCTTTCTGCCTGTTATATAAATGTAGTATATTTGAACATAAGATGGCAAACATCTCAAATATATAATTTATATAAAATTAAAACAAGTAT
This sequence comes from Chlamys rubida, assembly GCA_032359455.1. Taxonomy (NCBI): domain Eukaryota; kingdom Metazoa; phylum Mollusca; class Bivalvia; order Pectinida; family Pectinidae; genus Chlamys; species Chlamys rubida. Next base: position 23,334 of record JAUMHH010184210.1, on the reverse strand, counting down.
GCGGTGGCCGTGGGGCGCAGTAGATAGCGAACCCACCTTTCACAAAGAGCCGATTCCTCGATTGGACGTGAAATGGTATGGGTCACTGGCCCGACCACGTGCGCTTTATCTGGGTACTCCGATTTCAACCCACTTTAAAATTCATTCCGCGCTAACATCCGGACCAAGATTGATTGTCATAAGTTTGAATAACTTGTTTCACAGTTGAATTGATTAAAAATGTATTTCTGACATTAGTGCACTTAGTTACCTTACTTGATCATCTTAAGGTACAAGTATACCAATCTTCTGGGTTCATTCATATAATTCCTTGGGTCTAACTTGTAAGTCGGCACCTTCATCATGTATTAAATAATAATAATCCTATCACATAAATATCATACAAATGTACCATAAATATGGCAATTACGTATGTTCTACCAAAGGAGTGAGGGTAAGGATTAAATGTTGAAACAGACGTCCCTAAATTTATCAAAACTAAATGAGAATGTAATACAGGATTATAAAATTTGATCCGTCCCCACAGGTTATTGAGAAAGATGTACGTAAATTTGCCGCCTGTCTGTTTTGTTCGGGATTATTCCAATTTAATACTGCGCATTGGCAGTAACGATTTTAACTTCAATTTTTTTGCGGTTGTAAAGAATGGTTACGTTTCGAAGACTAGAATACACGGCTCCTTTTTGCTGGTTCCTGGTTAGGAATTGTCATTTAAGTAGCCTGATTTAATGTTTACTGCATTCCTACGCGCGTTTCTGGCAACAAATTGGAACTGAATATTAGATTTCAAATTCTATGTTCCTTAATTTTACTAATTTGTGTATATGTCTGGCGAATCGTTTCTGCAAGATTCCTGCTCTCACGACACAGCATGGGCTGTAGTAAGTGTAACTAATTGTGATTGTAGCTTACATTTTACGACAAGTACTGTAGCGTGAAATGAAAAGCTATTCCTGCAGCTGCGTACAAAGAACAACTCGCGTGACACTTATTTGTCCAGTTCAAATACAACATGGGTTAGCCTGCTTGAGACATTATTATCATATTACAGTAAGCGGTATTGACTACGTTAGTACCTGTCCAAATGAAGCGTGTTTAGATTTATTCTAAAACAACTTTTTTTTCTTTTTAACACACGTTGCGACCAGTTGGACGATGTAACCGTCTGCGATAGTTGAAGATTATTTTATTTATGAATCTTACAATTAGTTGGCGTTTCATTGATCCCTACCCCGGGATGCACATCTACAAAGCCTACATCCGTACAGTACATGAAGATTTACTTTTGTACAAATCGTTCGTGCACGTCACGCTACGATATCCTTTCGTACCAGACGATTCCTGGTGGGTAAACGACAAAATGGTGCGTTTCGGTCACGAAAGGGTCGTCTCAACGACGAAAGGTCTTAAATCATTGTGACTCTAGTGTGCCCCCCGTGGTACTTTTGACCGCAGCTAGAAAGCGGAGTTAAAGCTTTTAATCTTCGATTACGACCCGGCCCGTCTGAATTTACACCAGCTAGGTGCAGTTTCCATCACATGTCGACTCCGGTAGACATAGGGGTCTCAAGTGGTGGACACGATTTGTTATGTTAATTGCATTTTCGTGCAACAACCAAACCGTCTGTGCTGATGTTCATTCTATCAAGCGACTATTGTTATTGTTTGATTCAGAAAAGAACTGCAGACACTATGTTCTCTACTTCTTCTGGTTCAGATGCCAATTTGATGATTTCTCAAAAAAAAACAATCGATCGTCTAAGGTATTAAAGCATACTTTATTCATACATGTTACCACAGTGTAGACTCCTGCACCCGTATTTATGAAACTGCTCTTATGCACACGCATGAATTCTGTGCTAAATCTTACTTCCTTGTAACTCTCTTACATTTAAACTTTGAAAACGGTATTCGACTTTTATTCTCTCCTTGTTTTTTTTAAATAATTGAAAAATGTGAACTTTTTATAATTCATCAACGGAACAAGATATTGAAAACAAAATTTGAGGATTAGAGCGATATGATGAACAGGGGCCCTGTCCTCGTGCCATCGTTTCACTTTTTTTGTTTTCCATACGACTTTCGATGTTTAATGCTCCATTCCTTAACAGATAATCTAGAACGATAATCGTCCACTCTAGAAAGTAGCGCAAAGTATTGTACATAAGGAAACTGATTGGAAGCCATATCTCCTGTGACGTTATGATTGGTTTGGTTTGGTCACATGCTTCATTACCAAAGTGTTAATTTAGGACTTTAGGGCCTCATTTTGTCTGTCATTAATTCGCATATCTCGGTATAACTTATTTATACAAATATGCAAAATATAAATGTTTTAGAATATTTTAATTATTAACAGAAAGAAATCACTCTAATCTTTTTAAATATTTGACTTTGTGTGTAGTACATTCAGAGGTCTAGATCATTTTCTGAAAATTGTATTCTACGAAATTTCCCTGGAGAGTGGGGTTTGGAAAATTCTATCAAAGATTAATATCATGCGTATATGAAAAAGATTTTAAATCTTCTCACAAGGGAGTGTTAAAGTTAAATTAAACCAGTGGTTAAGATCACATTTCTACAAAAGTATATCGCCCACCTCGGTATGAAAAGAAATAAAACGAAACATGGACTTCATTTAAAATTTATTGACATGATTTGAATATAAATCCTTCTGAATAGAGTCCGGATCTACAATACCAATTTATGTATGTCATAAAATCAGATATTAAATGGCGGATTTAAATGTTTCAATCACGTATAACCGCGTTTAAACAAACTAGGGTTACTTAGAATAATTTGAGCTGTAATTGTACATGATCATTACGTTGCAATTTATTTGTCGAAGCATACTTATCTTGACGCTTAATTAGGAGTAAGAGTAACCGTATAGGATCTAAGTCATGTATAAGTCGCGTCTGTGTTTGATTGGTATTTCTCGATATAGTGGACAATCGAGAGGGGCAGTGACCTTATTTCTGACCATTTATTTTTCTTTGTTTTCTTTATTTTCATATATATATATGAACATTTGGGTTACCAATGTAACAACTCGTTTTAACACGGAATACATGTACAATATACTAGAAATTAGTATGAGTTGGACAATTATACTTTTCGTCTACAACTACTGCTGCTTATATACGTGGACAGAATAACATATAGAAAAAAAGTACCAAATCATCTAACACAAAGATCAAATCATAGATCAATCGTTGATCCAAAAAGGTACCGACGGAACATGATGACACCTATACATTCACGTTTCGGTTGGATTCAACGTTGTAATAAAAGGGGTTATATGAATAAGCATTTGTCTTTACTAGGATTGAAATTCAATAATTTAAGAATCCCTTACAATAAAACCAATACAAACCTTCTAGCATTCTGTAGTGCTAAGTATCGTCACCTCATTGTTGATACGTGTACGCCTATAATCCTATCACCAAAGTTGTTTGGTAGGAAAGGTGGCAATGAAACAAAGGTTTTTCAATGTTTAATATGAATCCGTAACTTTAAAATATATACGGCACGCCACTTGTGGTGTCTAATATATTATTTCAGTATGCTACATCTTCACTACTTTCCCATAAATGCATGAAGACTAGGAATGCACAGACTTGTGTCACTGACACTATTGGAGTCGATACATCCTTTTCGTAATTTGTCCTCACTCTTCACTACTTTCCAACACATTTACAGCACCTCATCAGGTTTAACGAGAATCGTGTATTGAAGAAGGAGCATGTCGTGGCGTGTTAAAAGCTTGTTGATCATGAATCTGCTTTCATAGCAATATGCATGATACCGTTTTTTTTCGCTATTAATCCTGTCCAAGTGGACCCAAATAATGAAGTTAATATCCTCTCCAAAATCGATATTAAAATGGAATCGATAGATCAGACATTCTATAGGAGTTTTAATTGTATTTGTTTTATTTTTCTTCACTCATGCTACACTGATGCCAGTTTATAAAAAAAGGTTAACGATTTTAATTAAAACCTTCATTATACAACACACAAATCTTATCATGTGGTCAAACGAAGGTTGTAATTCTCCGTTAAACATCATTATATTAATACATATTGCTTGTGTACGCAGTATTATCGATGTTTTGATAAGAATATTTCATTTTTCATAAGCTGGCATAATGGTAAAAATTAATTGAGATTCTTAGATTTTTTATATTGGAATCACACTTGTAATAAATTGAAGAAAGAACAGTCGATGATCCATGGGGTACCAAATGCTCGAAGACCTGTTTTCAAATAGTGCATTTTCAATTATATATTGTCTAACCAAAATTGGTACCTATTGATTTCCCGTCATGTTCAAGTCAAATGAAACGTGGATACACGCATTATATGTTAATTAGACACCACTTCAATTGCTACAGAAGGGGAACGTGTGTTTCCGTATCATTAACCTTAGACTGCAATGGAGATCACAATTAAAAAATATATGTATATTCAATAAAGTCAGGTGTGATCAGGTCTCCAGGGGTTAGCCGTAACCGGGATGAACTCGTTCACATATCACGTGACCGGATGTAAAGGTACTATCGATATCAGTTAGTGCCGCCCACTACCTTGTAAAGGATGGTATAAAACAGACGGTGGTAATTACACTTTCATGTCGGTCGGTAACTGAGACCTTTTATTTTATGTTTTTATTGATTTGACATTTTCGACCATACTGATCTGTCTAGAAGTATCTGCTTTCAGCAACGTTGCCATCAAATGTACACTCCATCTGTAACTGTCCAAGATGTCTTGCTCTAATCTAATTTGGTCAACCTAACTCAGATCACGTGCTCGGGATTCATTGTTAGTTTATCTACACCTGTTCATACACTGAGTTACAGAGGACTGATACAATGTATGACATGGTGAGGGGTAAATATGTCATCATCCCTAACGTCCTTTGACACAATTGGTGTAAAGGTAATGTTAGATGTTACGTCAACTGAAGTCATGTGCCTTTTATGTCAAGACAAAAACGTGATTTTCTGAATATGCTGTCAGTACAATTAAGTCCGTTAATCAGCCATCTCTCGATCACGACAGTACGGACGTTTGCTGTGTAGCTTTAACTTTTTCTCCGGCAGAACTCAACAAGACGATTAGATTAGACTTCCGTCTCTATCAAATCAATGTCCTGACATTGATCGATTACGTCGGGTTATATAACACAGTAATTGGTTATGGTATAAATCGTCCCGGTCTACAGCTGTCGAGGACAAATTGCCTTTACTGACCGTCAGCTTCAAGTAGTTGCTGGAATTGGTCATCTCTCGGTTCTCAGTCAATTATCGTTTGGCAAATTTCACGAACAAACACAGTGCTAATAAAGTAAAGAAACTGTACACAACATGAGATAAATATTCCCCTCTCTGTGTTATATGAGTGAAAAGTCGAGAGTGACGGATACTCAAGACCTTCCCTTTGTTTCGACGCACATCGAAAACCAGTTCTACTATAAACTCTTTTTTCCTGTATCCTGACTCTGATCCATCTATTATTTGGCTGATGTGTTGGTTTCACTGGTGTGCCAACCAAACTGTTGATAAACAATTTCCATCAGTTTGATTGGTTAAAACCCTGAAATACTGTGTTGGTTTGACTGGGTTTGTTGTTGGTACATTGTACATTACAGAGCGCGTCGGTACATTGTACATTACAGAGCGCGTCGGTACATTGTACATTACAGAGCGCGTCGGTACATTGTAACTTGGCAATGAAAGTCACCCAAAGATGAGGTAGAAGTTTCTACACCTAGCTCTCGTATGTCAGTTTTTAAATTTAAGAAACGATAAACACGTTTTCGTTATAATTCAAATTAAATATTTTTTTTACAAGTTACATGTAAGTAATTCGAGATTGATAACCTTGATAAAGAGTAGTCACTTCTTTTGGAATGGCCAGACAACACACGAAAATGTAAATGTTTTGGTCATTATTAAGAACCAGGTGTTGCTACTGTATGGTTAGTTATCTAACTGTTATCTCTCAAGACAATTAGCTCGGTTCATTGATTACAAACTTTACTCCATTATTAGTTTGAAATCAACCAGTGCTCCTCTTACATTTGAAATTCATATAAAAAGAGGTTCTACGCCCTCCCTTTCTGTGTCAAATGTAGTTTAGACCAATTAGGATTTACACTTGTTTGGCCCCTAACATCACCGCGATGTGTCCTTGAAGAACGAAACAGCTGTATGGTTCAGCGTTATTTGTTTTGGGCATGCTGTATATATTACCAGCTTTCAAGGGTGAGATCGCGTGTATCTTATGTCCATCCTTAGTGACATCACAAGGGGACAGCTACGATACGCTGTTATACTGTTTGTCTTGATGCATACAGCCTGAGACGTCAGAGTCTAACATGCAAAGTCAAAACTGGTCTCTTTTTTTCATTTCAGAATATTTATTGTTCAGATCTTAGATACAAAGGAATTGGGCAACAGGCAAAGTCTCTTTAGACTTATTGGCATGGAAGAAACAAACTGAATGTATCATCAATTTCAATGACACTGTCATTACAAACATTAGTTATACCTTAGGATCGTATTGCCACTTGTTTCTGCCTCCTCAAATCTTGTTGACACTATAAGAGCAAATCCCGTTTTCACAGAAAACTTAAATGCTTTAAGTGACAGGATGTTTTTAGCTGGTTTTTGTTTATACCTGAACACTTCCTTAAACACTGTGACGAGATGACAGGTCTTTGTTGATAATGATAGGCGTCACGCTATGTGCTCCTTTATTAATCGCACACAAAAATGATGGATCTTGGAAAAGTATTATGTAGACGAACAACCCTTGAACAGTGCGTATTCTCACAATATTTTTACATGAAAGTTTCAGTCAAAGGAAGGTAAAGAATATTACTGTACGTCCAAATGTAACACTGAGTACCTATAAAACCAATACTTGCCGTTAGGTGCATCTGTTGACCTCGCTCGTCAGTCTATTGGAGACAGCTTACGGTTATCACGGTAATGTATTGCTATGCGTTTGTGATAATAAAGCCTCTAGCTTTCAATCGCTAAATTAAAAAAAGTATTTTTTCAAAGTATTCGATCATTCCTCAAGGATATTATGGAATCATCTTGTACCCTTTTGAACAGCGCCTCAAAAAGTCTGTTCCTGTTTAAGTCTTTTTTACGCTTTCCTCTTGAACAAGCTGCTGATGACACGTTTGAGTCTAAGAGATATTCATTGCAACAACAGAAAGGACAACAATACCATTCTTTTGTCATGGTGTGATAATATGGACTCTTTTAGGAAGTCGGTTTAAACGCTACGAGTGGCAACCCAACGCCGTTCCAACCTAAGTGCTAGTGAGCAGGTGTAAATGAATAATGGAAAAGCGATTAAGCTTCTCATAATGTTATTAAAGGTGCTACCACGTAATACCAGTCATGAGAATGTGATGGATAGCGTCCCCTGGTACACACATACACTGTATAGCATGTTAATGGCAGTGTACTACGTAATACCAGTCATGAGAATGTGATGGATAGCGTCCCCTGGTACACACATACACTGTATAGCATGTTAATGGTAGTGTAATACGTAGACACAAATACCATGTACATTCACCATTATCTTTATTGAAATTATTACTTTGTCATATTCCACAAAGCCAATGTTTTTCCAAATGGCATGAAAAAAGATGCTTCGATAGCATATGTTATATGCAACTCAGACTGAAATATTCCACTTTCTACCTCGTGCTAGATTTTGAGATGTCCCCGATCTGTCTAACACCTTTATGTTACATTTGCCGCTATTTTTTAAACGATGGTGTATTCATCCGCGCGCTAAAAAATGGACAACCTGCATTTGCAATGTTCTATTTTGTCGTTCAAAGTGCTGATGTGGTGTTATGCAATTCAAAAGATTGATATAAGAATATAATATATACCGAGGAACATGTTTTTGTTCTCTCGTTATCACAGAATGGAAAATACATAGTACAGCACATCCGTATTACATTTTGTATAAACCGAAAAATCCCATACACGATTTTATGTCAAAACAAACATATCTCCATTATAGAAACCAATGCTTCTTTGTCGATGTTGAAACAAAAATATAACAATAAATCGGGAAAACCCATCTCACTCGGCAGTTTTCTGCAACGTATTAAAAGTGTTTACGCCTACGATTTATGTATCCTCATACATACACGGTGTGATATTGGCAACGTTACACCAGTAATGGACACGTAAAGAATGATATGTGTATCAGAAAGCTTTGTCAGAAATCGATACAGTAGACACAGCATGTAATCAATTCATGATAAAAAAAAACACATTTCAAATTTTTCAAAAAATATCAAATAAATGAAAAAAACTGCAACAACTAACTTGTACATGTAGAGCATGAATCAAATGTGTGTTTGAAAACATGTTATATGTCATAATTAAGTAATTAATCGATTGTGTTAAACATCGACTATTAACCCAGTTAGAGGACGCATGAATAGTATTGGAAGCTGAATACCACTCTGCCGAATAATATCACTTCCCAAGGCCAGATAATGACAAAACACAATTATCTAATTAATTAACTTTAAGACTGGTTGTTTTCAGATTAGCTAATTATATTGAAATGTTACTGGCCTCCTTGAAACATGCAGGTGACTACCAATTCTATAAAAAAAACTGGGTTAGTGTTTAAATATTGATACTAATGACTTTAAGCTTTAACTTAAGCTTGAAGTTCAATAACACAATAGCAGATATGATCAAGTTGATGCGCTATTGTTGTCGTCTGCTTCCGTCATTCGGAACTACGTTGTCGTTATTCTTGTCGATTGTTCTAGAGAGGCTCCGAATAAGGGAAATATGATCGGGAAACAATGAGTGCGTGAAGTCGACATTATTAGTTATCTCTGGGTTAGGGGGGGTCTACGGGATCAAAGACGAGGGGTCTATAAAGACCAAAGGGGCTTATGAGCCCGTAGACCCCTCCTAACCCAGAGATAACGAATTGTGTCAACCTGTTAATCTTTTATTACATTTTTTCTTGCAAAGTTATGTCACTTTGTGAGTTTGAGTTGTGCTTGACTGCTACCAAAATAGCCCCTAGGCCTACAGGACATCTTTTGAATAGTTGTCGGCAATATTTCGGACAAAACACAACCATCTTTACAATTAACACTCAAGCGGCCCCCTCATTGCATATTTCGTTGAATTTGGTGTCGTTTTAGATTGCATGTAAGCTATTGCATCCTGTGAATGATTTGCAAACCTCGAACGCTTGTGTGTGTCGGACGCCATCTTTGTTGTTATGAAGAGAGATTCTAGTTTGAGTTATCTCCCCTCGCACGTGCTTTTATAAACCCCGGTTCTATAGACCCCGGCAAGATATCCAATCAGAAAGAGTGATCAAATTAAAAGGTTGACAAAATATTTTATTGTCCTTTCATCTTACCAGTTACATCCAATTAGACACGCTGTTATTAAGTTGAGGTATAATAATACATTGCTCTGTTAGTTGTAAAAACTGTCAACGAAGCTAGTACAGTAGAAAACAACATCATTACAGGTTTAAATATGGCATTTATATACCCCGGAACACCATTTTGACATCTAATGTATTTTCCTTGCTTTGCAATTCTAATGTTTATAACACAATACAGTGCAGCATAAAATCACTATATACATGTATTACAAAATCAAAAATTTACGAAAAAACATCACTTCATGCATTACAATACTAATATATAATTACGATATATATTTATACAATTTATGTACAACACACATAACATCAATGTATAATATTGACATGTAAATAAATTACCATTATACGTTACAACATAGCACCGTGGTAAACATGCATTATTAACGTGTGCATACTGTACAACTATAAAACATCACGGACGAAATAATACCAAGTTTGTAAATGTAATTACAGCGATGCACTAATATCGATATTATCACATAAAGAACATGTCAATTATTACCATTGACTTATCGCATTGTTGACAAAATTACTATTTCGCCGTTAAATGGAAATCGCACTTTTCTTTTTTAACATTTCAGTTATTGGCTAAGATTTGGAATTTTGCGTGTTCCTCTTGTTTGAGACAATGTATCTAAATCTTCATTTATTTCCCCGACTGTTTGTTTAACGTGCCTTTCTCGCGTGTGTAACTTATCTTACAAAGACTCTTGTGATATGCATGCTTTGAGAGGCGCTCCGACTTTCAGCATGCGTGCATTACAAGAGTCTCCGGAGAATGTACACTAATAAACAAGACGGCCACCGTCACGGAAAAGTAGTCCGGAAAGACTACCCATCCGTGTTAACAAATAAACATCTATATGTAAGGGAATGACGTTATTTCTAAATCCATATCAACACATTTTGATGGATATTGATTACTTTTGAGGAAAGCATGCCAACTGAGACAGGTTATGCTAACTTGAATTAAGATTCATTGAGGAAACCATTTTGTAGAATTTCCGGATTCAAATCATATTCCTTTGAAAGTATGATGTTTCAACAAAATGAAACATAAACATGCACAAACAAAGTATATGAGTGTATAGTATTCAACGTTGCAACACAATATTCATATATATCTACTTACCTTTACCTTTAACGTTTTTTTGCCGTCTTCATAATGATATTGAATTTAGTGTTAAATTGTATAATTTTTCTGAAATCTTATTTCAAAACATTCTTTAATCTAAATTCCTGATATCATTAACATGTCTCTGGGTTAACAACATATTTTTCTTTAGACATGAGCAATCATACTCAAACACTTGTATTCGATTCGCCTAGAGTAATACCTGCTATAAAACAAATGACTTACTATCAACAGCTTTCACAAAGAACTCATTAATATAGTTCAGTTGGAGGAAAACGTAAATGCCACGTCTATCAAACCCAGCATCCTCAGGACCTCACCCATTCAGCACCATTAGATACTCATAACTGCTCGCTGATTATACAATATTCTTGACAAATGACATTTTCAGCTGGATTAGAAGCCATGGTTTTATGGCGTTCATTCATGTGGTATTTATAATTCATGAAAGGCCTGCTTGATATATCAAGGGCTGTTTGTGTAAGTTTGACATACCCTAATTTAATTTCGGATCTCTCAAGATAAAATGAAATAAAAAGCCCAGTTTATGTTGACAGGAAGACTGTGGTAATATTCATAAGGATGTAGAGATTACTTCGGCAAAGTTTACATCTGTCTCTAATCAAAATTTGATTTTTAAGACACCTGGGTAGATACGATAGGATCGGAAGTCTGCCACCAGCATGCTTCTGATGATTTTTTGTTGACCGACCTCGTCATTCAGTGACCAAAATATCGTTGGAATAGTTACAGGAAATGTCAAGTACATGTACAAGGTGTATCGGTATAATTACCTACATATCCAGGGAATGTCAAAAACGACGAGACTTCCGTTAAATATTTATTAATTCCAGTCTACCGTTTATATCAGAACGTACATTTCCTTAAATATTTAGTCCAACGTCTTACAATATCTTATAGATATGTGAGACCTTATTATTTATGGATTTTAATGGTAAAGTGGAAGTGCGACTAACTAATGCTTTTGACGCACATCCGGTCTTTCTGCCTGAAGGTAATTGCTCTTGTTCCTAGGTTGTATTACGTATCTTTCACATGCTGATTAGAACAAACGGAACTTTATGTATTTAACCAAAGCTAGATGGGTGGGAGACAACAACAGTTAATTCCTGAAGGATAATATGTAATGAACTGTTGTAGCGGCCAGAAGTCAAAAAGACAAATGTAGATGATATTTTATTGTGGTGAAAGGTGTTGAAATGGCCTTACCTAATTCCAAACAGTGATATTCAAGAGCAAGTGTCATCAATACATTGTAATGAGATCATGTAATGACTTGAATCGATTCGCGAAAGATTGATGGGGTTTTATGCGAGGTATATTCGAGGTGTTCTATTGTTTATTGTAAGCACGAAGCTTTGCCGAGCATTGCTTACAATTACACTATGGGAGTGTATGCTAACCCATCTCACACGAGTTAATATCTATCTTACAAGACAGCTGATGACACTGCACATGGTCCTGAAATATATGATAAAGTAGTTGATCGTATATGTATATCTGTTGGTAAAACCCGCGCTACATTTCGACATGGCTATTCACACTGCTACATCACAGGTAAAGACGTCTACATGCGGTTTCAATGTTTGCATAATCGCCAGCATTAAAACAAAAATAACACAACATTTTATCTTCTCTTTGTAACGAAAAGCACAACTTGATCGATATACGATGTAAGCATTGGGAATGTTTCGCATTCTGAACATACAGTTTCATAGTGTCCCTTCATTAAATCCATCCTATACAGGGGAAGATACCGGCTGTGTCCCTCTGTGCGTTTGGGAGATGCGACTAAAGTGCCCCCTCCCTCTTCCTTTCTAAATCAGGTACTGGCCGTAGGTCGATGGTTTTTCTCCGGGAACTCCGGCTTTCCTCCACCATGGAAACCTGGCACGTCCTTAAATGACTATAGCTGCTACATGTAATAGGACGTAACACACAAACAAACCAAACCTTCCCAAATCGGATGTGTTTTCCTCCGTGTCTTCTGTTTAGGGGACATTGAAGACACCACTAACAAACTGTCTATATCCCACTGCGTATGTATCGTAACAGGTGCCTAATGTTGGCCCCTGCAGAGTCCGGGGTTTACTTCCGATGTGCTGCCCCATTGGGACACTTGCAATTCCTACTGCATATTTCCATTTTTTTACTTCTATATATGTTCTCTTTATGGCAGTGTCTTCTTTGGCACCCGTCCTCATATCACCCTGGCTGTAGCGAGGACGTCAAACCCTAAACAAACAAAAATTCATTGTGGACATGGTTAGAATAAGCGGCATTATCGAGACAATCCTTAAGGGATGTTTTCTTTTTAAATAAATGTCTCTTCAGTTACTCGAAGTTTCTCCTCAGTCTTTGTGTCTTCTCAGTTACTCGTCAGTTACTCTATGTTCCTCGTCAGTTACTCTATGTTCCTCCTCTGTTACTCTTTGTTCCTCCCCTGTTACCAATTATTCAGTGTTGTGGTTTGTTAAACTAAAAGTGTGCAAAGATATATCATAATTATCAGGCGTCAGAGTTGATTTGCACATATTAGTGATGTGAAAGACTCAAACACAGCCGAGGTGTCAACGCATTACGGCCTTTTGAAACATATCGAAAGCGTTAACCAATGTACATGTTTATACATATAAACGCTAAAGGTTGGAGCCACAACATTAGTCTACAACTTACATGTACTAAATTGAAGGTTCAAATGCACAAGTGTCATTTATACACAGAACAAGACTCTCAAATGAACCATACGTACGTTCATGATAATACAAATTGGTACCCCGTCATCACGAGCTTAACTTTATTCGAATAAAGACATATATGTGGTGCACTTATGAATCCGTGAATTTTACAAATAAAACAATTCATAGCATAATGATGTGATGCAATGGCTTCAATGCAGTTCACGAGCAGCATAAACCCGCCTGTTCATGAACAGCATACACCCGCCTGTTCACGTGCAGCATAAACCCGCCTGAGACTCTCTCTCTGTTTAACCGAAGTAGTACCGACGATTTACTTATGTAACGTAATAAACATTTGCACTCGTTCGGGATTTATGTATACATAAATATCGTAGGCGTTTCTGAAACTTCATGTATCGAATATATAACCGAACCGTACATAGAGTTAATGTCAAGACATTTCAGATATGCGATCCTGTATGGTTGTAAGATATTCGTCAAGGGAACAACAGTAGGACGTTCGCTGTTAATGCCTTAAAGAAATGATGCATAAAATCATTCGCCAATTTAATGTGTTAGTCCCAGATGTAAGACGTGACAGGGATATACTATGTATAGCCTGTAAACAGTCTCCGTAATATAGACATACACAGCATATAAAAGGAAGAACAATTCGAAAAAGATACATAACTGTGGTTTAGTACCACGAATGTGAATATCGCTTAAGTTCTCCTGGTTTGATGAGGTCGAAATGTGATAAGGGAAATAGGGTTTATCACACTCTCACTTTTTACCTTTCTAGAGCTTCTCGTTTCATTATTGTTTGTTTTCAATTTATTTATATTTTCTCAAGTTTAAGCTTTTTGTTGACACCTCTTTGGTTTCGTTTGTCTTTTTATGTCGAAATTTATTTCCTATTCAGTCATTGTGCAATTTTAAATTACTATATGGTGTAGGAGACAATTCATCATTTGAATTTGAAAACCATGGGTAATATATGCTATAAAAAAGAGGGTAATGAAAGAATGAAAAGAACAAATATATTATATTTTCAAAGGTCATATCATTACAAGACATATCTCTGGCATGTCAAGTATTATAGTATGTTTATACAATCAATGCCAATGCGCCTTATCCAAACGAGCCTCATGTACTATGATCAGGATGAATTAAAAGTTACCTGTATCTACAACCTCCATAGATTCGACGAGGAAAAGGCATGCTGCAGCCCACTTAATGCTATCGAAAAACGCGACATGTTCAGGAATATGATTTTGCGTTAAGAAAGACAGCCCATGATGTTAACGTTTCAATGACAAATTAGACCTGGAAAGAACAAGTGAAGTTGTAGGTTTCACGGAAAACAATGGAAATACTACATTTAGGGTTGGCTTCGTTAGGCTGTCTATAGTTTCATTTTCATGGTCTGTACATCGTGCTTGTTTTGCTATTAGCCTCCTTAAGTATGCAAATCTCATAAATTTTACACAGCATTTCGACAAAGTTGACAACATATCCGCTTCAGGAAGCCTTCAATTGCTTGGCCAACCCATCAGAATAACGGGATCCTTCAATTGCTTGGCCAACCCATCAGATTAACGGGATGCCTGCACGTGAATAAGGGACAGCGGGGAACATTCCCAAAGGGCACTTTAACCATTGTAGCTGATGAGGCCAGTCTTATCACAGAGCTGTAAACCAAGAACAGGTGTAACACTGTACCAGTTGTTTTCTAAATCCTTAGGTATTGACTTTGTGACGTCAGAGGATAATCATAGAACCATGATTCCTCTACTTTCAATATGTATTTACTTATTTTACTTATTGTCAAGATCGTAGACATTAGAAAGTGATGGATGTTGAATCGATTATATTTGTTATAGTGCTTACAATGTAATAGTGTATATACGGAGATACTTGCTTAGCAGTGTAATTATAGAAGATGTCGTAGGATTAATAATTAGAAGGAAATCAAGATGTATATTGTGCAGATAATTCATTAATGAATTCTTAGCTAATTATCATCAAGATTTGTATCGACATAACCACATATGCACATAGCCGCAAATATTTTATTTAATTTGAGTGCATGTCAACTCATTCGGCAGTTCAACGTAAGAAGCCTCACAAATACACAAATACATGTAGTCTTGTAATCAGAGATTGAAGAGTGCACATTACCTATCTGAGAGTCCCTTGAACGTTAGGGAAAACAATACACCTTTTGTATCCGACTGCATGTTTTTGTAAGAGGCGAATTATGGCACAATTATTTTGACATGTTCAAGATTCTAACAGTTGTCTTGTACGGTTATATAATTGCAGTTTTCGGAAGACCTTTATATATTTGTTGCATCAATAGCTACATTTGTTTCGTTTATTAATGTATTGCATTACGTCCAATCGACAACTAAAGGCATGCACGGAAAACAAATTGTAAGCAGATACGTTTGCAGAAAAATTCATCTCGTTTAGATTTATAAGTAAAAGGGTAAAAGTTGCCAACACATCAACAGCTAACGAATGGGTTGATACTATATGTTATACAATGTATCTTCCAGGGAAGATTAATTAATTGGAAATACATCTACATTGATATCAGAGACACACAAACAGTACCAAACATTTTTATCATTGTTGGCACATCATAACGTTTGCCTTGCGTTAAATTTTGTGTGGTCAATAAGTGTTGCATTGTTAAACGCTTATCGCATGCGTGAGGAAAAGGCTCATCTTCCTTTCGTAAAATGCAAGCTTGTTTTATTTATTCACACCATTTGTACATGTTATACGCGCACGAATATTTCCCTTCAACACAGCATTTTATAAATATATCAACATCTGTTGATAGTTCAAGTGAAGATAATTTTTTTAATATTGGCAACAGGTTTGGTTTACTGCTGATTGTGTTGGCTTTAGGTACTAAGTTGGAGCTATTACCAACATAATCTTTAATTCACATGTTTATGTATCAAAATTCGAAATCTACAATCACTGTTATTTTTTTTTATATATTTTTATATTTGTTCTTTTTCTGATCACTTAAACATTCTTAATTTGTTTTTCGAACTCTACAGAAAGCCCTTGATCGTGGTTTCGCCTACCGTTTATAACCTGTACTCTGTAAGACTACCGCTGGGGTAAGATATATGTATAAACATAATTGGATATAATCTGTAGCAATCTGCTTTTATCGCGACTTTTGCAATTCTCGTTATCCGTAATCTTCCCTGTTACCGCTGTCTTTTTTGCGTCCTAAACCAACATCAATACATGTCCTCACTAACTCTGTCAGTGGCTTTTCTCTTATTACCCATATATATCAAGGGCTTGGCACTGATAATCTAATTCCAAGTGGCCAATTAGTAGACATAACATAATTACAAGTCTCCCATAGGGAACTGGACTGCCAATACTAGTTTAAGTGTTTGAAAATAAGGAACCCTAACGACTAGCTAACATGTATACCGCTCCTAAAAGAACGCATACAGTATTTGAGATATTAGTTTGGTAACGGCACTGTTGACGATTTGCTAACCTAAAATTAAACAATAAATCGTTTGATAGTCTTCAAATGATGAACAGTTACACGTGCTGTATGTACACACTATGTGTGATAAAGGTAAGCTCCCACTCCACCCGAAGAATGCCCTTCTATTAACACAGTAGGCATATGCTACGTAGTTTCTTTGACATTAAAGGGAAATATAGTCTATTGCCTGGATTCCAACCACGGCCTTATATCCTTGTACATGTAACCATTAATAGCAAAACGGCTTCGTTTTTGATACATATACAAACATATAAATAACATTTTTTTAAAAAAATGACACTTTTATGATCTATAAACCATTTGTAAATAGCTGCGTAGTTTCTTATTACGTAAGTGCATGTAGCGCCATCATGACGCATGACGCTGTAAACGATAATGGTTTAGAATTATAGCAAAGTTCGCAATGCAAATAAATAAAATAATAAGTGTCAACCCTTAATGACCCTTGAAGAAAAAACCCACCACAAGGACATCTATATTAAATTTCCAAAACGACTTATACATTAATATTGGGAATTGGCAAAGATATGATAGGTGTGTATCCTGACCTATGGCACCATATTTCAACATTTTGCACTCATACGGTAAACTTTTTGACCTATATTACATCAGCATGCATCACGGTGACGTATATTGAAATCCTCCTTTATAAAAGTAAGATTATCATACTGATAACACTTGTGAACATTACAAACAATAAACCATGTTGCATTGTACTATCATACAATATTTAACAAACATTTACCGAGCACTGGAATGTTATATATTATAAATGGGTCGTTACAATAACTAGCCCGCTTTACACGTGATGGTTGTATGGACGGTTTGACGAATGCGCTCCGATATGTTATGCAATGTTTTGCACTTTGTTACCGTTAATTTGTCCTTTATAATGTTATTTAGTTTAAACAGCATTTTATTTTATAAATCAACACAATTCTAGCAAACATTCTATTTCAAAGGCATGTGAAAACAAGCTTAAATCTTATGTAAATCTCTTTTCAAATTGCGTCTGATGTTCAGAATTCTATAGAAACAACAACTAATAATCAAACAAACGCTTAAAGGGAAATCACTATTTCAATCATTTACTGTGTGGCGGCAATAGTCTATGGCTTCAAGCTACTGTCGGAAACATCTGAAGACAATTTCTACCACCGTCAGTCCATGCATATCAATACAGACATGATGTACACTTGTCCAAGCCATGGTCACAGAGTAACAACTGTCGCGTAAAACCCCAGCAACTCAATCTTCAATCGGTCTCCTCCTCTTGCGGAGTAGTCAGCGGTTATTCAATAGTAATTCCTGGAAATGTATATTGGTTGTATACTGATCTTAGTTTAATTGTGTCCAGCTAATGTTGCGAGACTCGTGTTGGAAAAGAGGACGGAATGGGGTAACATGTTGTCTGTGTTTCAGGGAGGTACGCATTACGTCACATGTCTTGCGTGAGAGAGGTACATGTAGACAGTAATGTAAAAAATAAATTCACTTGTATTTTTGGTAAGATAACGACTCGTTCATGTTCTTGACCTATGATGGCCGTGGAAACAAAGGATTCGGCCAATTCAAGGCCACTCCACTAAAACATAATTTGAGCACGACAGCAAAACAATAAACTGACCTGCAGTGCCTGTTAAATTGTAATTGTACAGTAGAAACCCTCCTGCAACCTTTGGTGTATATATCTAGGAGCGTGTATTACAGCTGTATACCAAGTACATTCCTGCGTCATTAGTTCCACGATAAAAATGAGACCCTATACAGAACAAATATCGAACATGTAACAAAGTTGTAATGAATTTCTCAATTTCACTGAAATTTTCAATTTACCTTGTAATTGAAAACATCAACAAAGACATCTACGAAACTCTGTCAATAAATCATTCAAATTCAAGCTCATTGAAGGTCACAAACTTGTTTCCGTAAAGCATTTCACTTATACACATATTTGCTTCATTGCATCAAGCTTATTTTCCTTGAAATGCCGGTATTTGTCTGTTTCTTTAAGGTAAGATAACTCCGCGCTGACTAGAAAAAGAAAGCAATTATCTAGAAACGGATTCGTCAAAGCACAATAAATATGGGCTTATTCCTCTGTCATTGAAATGAATAATTATTTGTATTATAATATCAAAGATATCTTCCTCGGAGATTTTGACTTATTGAATCCTTTTCGTACATTGCCACGTACAACGTTTAGTCATAAATGTAACGTTATACAATCCGCATACTGCATGGATACAAAAATCGACATGTATTCCAATTGACAGATTTCCTTTGGGTTACAAGGGTGTCATTTATTTGTTCTTGTACATGGAAACCTCACCGAGAATATCTTTTAAACCTGACTTAGAAATATCACTAGCTCTGACAGAGATATTCACCGTGATACGCTCTGTAGCTTTGTCAAATGGTGTGAAAGGATTATCGACGTATTGGAGAGCTAAGGCACTGCGTTATGATATTTCCTGTCATTTGTAACAATAATGGCTCCCTCGGAGACGCTGCCTCAATCCAACCTTGTACGTAACCGCCTGTTTTGGCACAGGATGGTATCCTTTGTGTTCAGGGCACGACCTGTTGACGGCATTTCCACGCTGATATATGAGAGTGCTTTACATTCCTGAAGTCAAAACAATAAACTAGACTGCTCTATCTACCCTTGTTCTGTAATATATATATATTTCAGCCAAGTTGAATTGCGTTTTCTTGGTGGAAGCACCATATACCGAATGTTTTATGCTTTTTTAAGTGCAAAATTGTATGTAAGCGTTTGAAGGCCGCTCTTGTTGTCCTGTTTGAGCTGCAATACCCCTTCCGGCACTGGTTGTATATGAGTGAGTCAGCTGCCCTGTGGCGTCACGTGACATTTAGCAGTTCCCTAACATGCACTACAACTGATATTTTCTAATTTAAGAGAAAAGCGGAAATGATAATAAAACAGAAACAATGTTGACCATTTCGCTTTCGGCAAATTGAGAACAATATCAAATAGAACAGTATTTAAAAATTCACAAATGTCAGACTGCATGGTGTTGTTATGAGTAATATTGACATAATTGAATAACGTGTTTTTTCTAGCCATTCACAAATAGGAATGGAAAGAAAAATAATTAATTTGAGAACCTTTCTTCTTCTGATTGGTCAACAGTGGGATAATGTCCGATTACTGTTGAACTATGTATGGCGGTATATATTTTGAGGAGAAAAAAGTAAATATAAATGTAATTTTGATATCACTTTTGCATTCGCAACAATGTATTCCAGCGTTCTGTTCTGTTTTGACCTTTAAATATCACGGCTATATTTTGTAGGAAACTTTCAAAAATAAGTTCATCACTGTCGGCACAGAAATAAAATAGCGTTGACGTCTTGGCTTCTCCTCGTCAAAAAACAATTCAAATTTCTTCAAGACTTGAAATCACATTTTCTTTTTTATTTATGTCTTAAATAAGATGTAACGTACCACTTCATAATAAAACAATATATATTAGGTTTGATACATGCACCTACAGCTTGCCTCCTGCGCGATCGGACGATGTTTCTAGAACGTGTATTACATGTACATACTGTGACGACAATACAATGACATTACAAACGATAACGCATCCCCAGTGCACATGATCACGTGTCTTTTGATCGTATTCAATAATGGTTTGATCATCATTTTAGAAATTGCAGTAGTTATTGGCCTTTAAAGGAATTATCGAACAACAAGACATATTTGATTATATTTCATTCAAGGTAACCATGGATACTAGTATAACTCTAGATTGAAATGAATTACGTACATGGTTATTAATAAAGATTAGTTATGGATTGTAATTAATTAATTAATTATATTAATGGTCAAAGACAAGACTAATCATTAATCATCTGAATGGCACCTGAAGCCTTAGGAAGTCCTGAATAGTAACGAGAAGTATTCCCTATTGTTGACTCACCATGATCTGAAACATTGAATACTTGTCTCGCCAGCAATCATGATAACCAACCTTAAAATTTATATGAACGAGGTACTTTTGACAACTCTCTGTTTGATGTAATAATATTTGCATTTGTTACAGAAAGGGATAAAACAGGGAAAAATCAATATTTTAACTGTTTTCAGAGAAATAATTTAAGTTTTCCGTACCGCTGCAACTAAATGTAACTAGGAATAGGATTTTTATTTTCCTTTCGGAATTTTTATGAAAAAATGATACTAAAGATGAAATACAATAATTGAAAACAGTTCTCCGAGAGTGACAAGTAAATCAATAAAACTGATAGATAATGCTTCCCGAAAAAGGTCACCGAGAACAAATCATAAATAATGTATCAAATCACATAGAGATAACTTCAACGACACAGAAATTATAGACTGGACTACATACTTGTCCTTTGATCTCAATGTGACCTTCACATTTGGCGTACAGACCGAAAAGCTAAACGACACACTGCAATGCCATATTTCATATACCCATAACCCTTAAGAAGAGTTATCTTCAGCAAGCGAGACGTTAGGCCCAGACGATGCATTTTACCTTTGACCTCAATGCAGCCATGCCTTGTGTGTACAGACCCAATAGTGGTACATTTGTACGTGACTCGCCGCTATACCACTCTACATATAACCCGGAAATAATTCCATTGGGTTATAGAATGTATCTAAGGTATGGCCCGTATGATGTATTTGACTTTGAACTCAATATAACCTTGACCTACGCCTTACTGAAACCATTGTGGTTTGCGTCACAACAACAAAATCAGAAACGTGACATGTGACGCCATATTGAACAAGGCTGATAGCCATTTATTGCTGGATACCCGACTCAATTCCGCCATTTTTTGCTATGAAAGGATTTCGTTATGAAATGTTTTTTCTACAGTCGCTTTGTCAGCACCTGAAACCGATAATCTGTTTTTGTATGCAGTAAATAAAAAGTACTCTTCTGATTCGTCAATATTAAAGGTAATGTCTTAACATCAGAAGATAACATGTGGTATGTCTTCACAGCAGTGATGATATTTTTTATTCAATTGACACTGTCTAATATTTCAAAAGATTTTATTACTTATATCTTCTCAGCAATTATGATTGAAGTTTTTGTTTTTAAATTGATTAAGGTTTCACCAGTTAACATATCGTATATCTTCACATATGCTCTTTTTTAATTGATACTCTCAGATACTTCACAAATAAACGTAAAAGGTAATATGATCCTCTCTTGTATAGACAGATTTTAGAGAACGTGGTTGTACTGGTTCAATTGCAATGAGTATCTCTCTTCCCAAAGCCCTCAACTTTAGTAGCATCACCATACTACCATATACAGCAAATGTATTTAAGGTCGGGAAGGGGATTTTCTAACTAGCAAAAATCAAATATAAATCTTTGTCAGACCCTAGACATACAAATTATGCAATCATGTTATAACCGTAAAAATGATAAAAGTGTGATAAAAAGATATTGGCAAGGAAAAGGAAAAGCAATGACGAATATACAAGCATAATGGATAGGCATCGACAGGCCGAGGGCGCACCTCTCTTTCCAGGTGAGGACGCTAAAGCACACTTTCAGCTTACCTGGGTATAAAGTTGAAATAAACACCTCCCTTCCTTTCTAAAAGGCGGCATCTGCAAAAGCTGTTTCCCGAAATATCTATTTTGGACATTGCATTGCGACGGAAAAGTCACATCGAAAGTAAATCATTATTCTGTTTAAGAAAATTAACCAAATACAAAAACGGCAGTGAAAACAGGTCTACGTGGTGCAATAAAATCATATGATCAGAATTATATCCACCCCGTTTATACTGTAAAACTGAGTGCATCAGAGTTGGTTGACGTAGTTTGAAGAATTAAATTGAAATAAAATCTACAGAATTCACCCAATGGTACGATATATAAATGATCGACAATGTTTGTACAATAATTGCTTAAGTAAAGGTCATGCATTGTTTTTTTTATATCCACGCCAGCCGTAGAAGCGTTAAAACAGAACTTCGAAATTGCTGTCTGGGTGATCATTTCCAAGTTAAAATATCATTTAGATAGAAGTTCTGGCGCTTCTTATATACTGAAGTCATCGTTGATTATTTTTGATGGCTAAACACATCGGACTGCTGAGTATTATAGACTCAGGCTAGAAATAGACCTAAGAGTTCGTAGACGAGTATACCACCTCACAAAGGCACCGTTTTCACAGCTCAAATATAACGTCCGCTTGGAGAAACTCTAAAAGTGTACCGATCACGTCCTTCATGAATATTATGTCAGGTAGTAAAGTTGCCCTAGCAGTGAGAGCGTGACAACATGTACGCCTGTCTACGAACCACGTAAACCATGATAACACCACCACTTTTCATTTTTTAACCAGTATTCACATTCATTTTTACATCAGGTTATAATTTAATCTTACTTGTAACAAGCATTTTCATTGGCTTACAAATTTATATTATCAGCCCATAACGTAAAAAA